>MU158815.1:0-36419 GCA_015888305.1 Antheraea pernyi
ACCGCCGCTGGAAGTCGATTCCACAAGGTAAAAGACCTCCCACCCGTCGAGGTAGTGTGGGTGATATTTCAGTTTCAGCCGGGTTGTACGAAAGTGGAATGCAGCGGCAGGTATCAGTCAAAACAATTCCTCTGAACACAAACCGTAGTAGATGCGATAAAGGCCGCATCGATGTCTACGTATGTTCGATAGCTCATTTATCGAGGAAAACTAATATTTATATATCATCACGCTAAGAGCAGTAGCAGCGGAGCACCAATGAAGAATGTTTCAAAATCGGGGTCCGCGTTGAGTAGTTACTTTGGGCGAACGCTAACACGCAGCGTAAGCTCCTAAATGAAAAAAAAAAAACGATTTTGAAACATTCCTCATTGGTTAACCTTGGTTAAAACTTTCCGCGATAAATGAGCTATATAACACTGATAGAATTTTTCAAATCGGACCAGTAGTTCCCGATACTAACTCGTTGAACCAAACAAAGAAACCCTCCAGTTTTATAATAGTATAGACTAGCTTCAGCTCGCGACTTTGTCTGCGTAAAATAATGACTTTTGGCTAACACGCAGCGGAAGCTCTCAAAAGGAAAATATTTTGAAACATTCTTCATTGGTGCTCCGCTCCTATTGGTTTTAACGTGATGATAACATGTTTCATTGGTTATTATAACCTTCCTCGATAAATGAGCTATCTAACACGGAAATAATTTTTCAAATCGGACCAGTAGCTCCTGAGATTAGCGCGTTCAACCAAACAAACAAATCCTCCAACTTTATAAGTATAGATATGATAGTGATTTATCGTTGTACGCGCACCACACAAAACAACACGATAGAGTTCGATATATATATTTTTTTAATTTTGTTTCTTAGACATTTGGTCCTTTTCAAAAGAGAAAAAAAGAAGTGCGTGCGTACAAAATACACATGTCAGAGGTGAAACTTCTTTGGCGAACAAGTCTTGTTTATATTTATACAAACAAGAAAAAAAAAAAAAAGATTTTTTTATTTATTTAATCTGCGTTTACTGCAAATTACGTCACTTCTGTTGCATACCTGCGTGACGTTAAAGTTAAAAAGTAAAAAAAAAGTTATAAATTATAAATAATTATTAAAAATTAATTATTATGTTAATTAATATTGATAATAACTAATTATGAAGCTCTTCAAATACCCAAATTATGTGTATAATTCTGTCCATATTCCTAATACTTTAGCAACATCAATAAATAATGAGTTTCCTAACTCCAATTTCCGAGGTAGACATTTTTGTGCCGCTTGGGTATATAGTTAATAATTATCCCTTCAAAATATATTTTACCGGTTAAATAGCCAAATATTTAACTAGCCAGTAACTGGATATTTGTCCGCTCGAAACACTAGTCGCAGGTATCATCTAGTCTTCTAAAAGGATATCAAGTAGGAAGGACAGGAAGTATTTTATTTATCTGTGTATTTTAATAAAACCATATTTGGGTAACTAAAATTATTTATTAAACTCAACATCACATATTCTTAAACACACGCACGCACACACAAACTTATAATATATCACTTATAGTATAATAAAACTTTAAAGACAACATTTTTGTATATTATATTTATATATAATTTTTTTGTCATGAATTTAATTCAAAATTTCCATTTCATAAATACGTTTTCGATTACATTAAATTCTCGTTTACATTTAATAAATTCCTTGGGCTTGGTCTTAAATAATTTGAAACTTAATACATTAGAAGTATAAGGGCGTAAGTCAATACAAAATACTTTTAATTTAAGCTGTTATGACTCTTGGGTCAAGTTAAAGAAGTGCTTAATTTTTATTTATTTATAGAACGCATTTTGTCTGTTACATTGTATATTCCGGATTGTAAAAATGCGAGAAAATGTGACACTTTGCCGCCTTAACCCCTTGGCTGATTTTGTAAGACACAGATCTCAAAAAGGCGGGTCGTGTTTTAAAATATCTAGTCATTTTTTTTTATTACAATTTTTCCTAATAAATTTGGTATTGTTCAAAAATTTCAAATTTTGTAATAAACTAGCGTGCCCGGCGGACCTTGTCTCGCCCTGTTAATAAAAAAAAACCTTAACAAATTATATATCTTCCTCATGAATCACTTTACTGGTGAAAATCGCATGAACGTCCGTTCGGTAGTTTTTGAAGTTATACTTCTTTTGGCGCGTTAGGGAAAAATGATGAGAGTAAATTTTTACGATGTGCGCGCACTCCGTCACGAAAAACCGACACCCTGAAATTAGCTATAGTCAACTTTTCCATTTTTAGTGTCGTTTTTTCTACAAACGTAGAATAAGGCGAAGGTGAAAATTTTTGAAAAGATTTTTATCTTGTTACGCCAAAGAAGTATAACTTCTAACGCGTGTACATAAGTACACACACACTTTTTTAAGTTTATCGCGAACGGACCGACGAGGCAGAGAACTTTGTTTTATGATATTTAGTGATACGGCATTTTTTTAAATTTTAGCTGTCAATAGTATGTTAAATAGTGGATCATAAGGTCCACATTCGTTCATTTGAAGCTTAAGCCCTTATGGTTTTGGACAGTCCCGGGGTTAAGCCGGCAGACGAAAGAGAGTATCATATTGTTCCTCTCTATTAAATGTGTTATACGCTCTCTGCACGATTACGCCAACCTTCCAATATAAATGACTGCATTACGAGATTTTTCAACAAATTCTTCGTGATAATGTCCATTATAGAACAAATTCGTAAAAAGTTTTACTTCCAATATGCAAGAGGTACAAAGTAAAACTTTCTTTCCATCGCCTCAATTATATTTGTCCATCTATCGCATATCGCATTACAGCTGGCCGCGGAGTACGGGTAAAGTGAAAGGCGCTGGGTAGAGCAAGCAAGCCCAATATGGCCCATGACTCGCACTGCTTTTAACATGCGTCTATCATCTGAGTGATTTTAATTATGTAGATTGAAATTTATAGTTAGACTAGCGGACCCGGAGGACAATGTTCCGCCCTGATAACAAAAAAAAAACCTTGACACATAATATACCTAAACCTTCCTCATGAATCACTATATCTATTGGTGAAAACCGCATGAAAATCCGTTCGGTAGTTTTTGAGTTTATCGCGAACAAACAGACAGACACGGTAGAGGACTTTTTTATACTTCCCTTTTCCCTTTTCCAATCATCAAGGTACGGTTAAAAAAGCGATTTTATACCCTAAATCGAATAATTTTCCGAAAATATTCAGTTAAAATACCTACGATCGGAAAAAAGTTTCACTTGCATCATGGTTTCATAAAACCATACAATTTGATATCTTCTTTTGTTACAGATTTAATAATACCAATGAAATATAATAATTAACAATTACATAATGCCCACTTTTTTTTTTAATTTTAACTATAGTTCAACAAAAAATATTTACAATCAATAATTTCATTAAATACTTTATCGAGTAAATTTTATAAAAAAATATTCATTTTTTTTCCATTTCGTTACAATAATAATGATGTTTACATGTTTTTTGGACGAGTTTTAAAAAAAATTATATTACATTAGAATTATAGACAGGGTACAGTCGGTGTCATATATTGGAATCATTTGGGAGACATCTTTATATATTAATAAACTAGGATTTGCCCGCGGCTTCGCCGGCATTAGTGTACATTTGACCCATCGACAGAGTACATATGTACAAATATTTTTTTTTAATCTGTTTATACGGATATAATCTTTAAATCTAGACTGACACTAATAAATCCTCAAATTATTATACAACATTTTTGACACCGACTGTACGATAAATGATTGGTAGTTAATTTGATTTACTCAAAAACCAGTTTTGTTATACGTAAATAGGAATAAAATTGTATTACGCAGTAATATAACGACAGTGTTGCCAGCAATGACATATAAGTTTCGAAATGTGCATAAAACATACTGCTAGTTGGCGTTATATCGCATAAAAATAATAATAAAAGAAACACTTGGGTGTTTTTCTATGGATTTTTTTTGTGAAAACAAAAAAAAAACACATTTACCAGGTCGATTGTTAAGGAAACCTTACCAAAAGGTAACTTGCCGACAACACTGCATGACACAATACCAAAACTAATTCCATTTTAGAGATGAGCTATCAAATAACAATTGTCGATGTATCGACCTTCCATTTATCGAATTACCATCAACACTATTATCAATCTGTCGACATTTCCATTTTTAACAATATATGTACCGAAATATCAGAACTTTTAACGATAAAGACATGGCCCCTAACAACAACTATTCATTTCTCGACATAATTTATTTAAGATCAAATAAAAATAAATAAATAAAATGGCCGATGACAACACTTTAATAACTTTAATAATGTCTATGACATTGATCAAAATTCAATAGAATATAAGTTCATATAAAATCAAAGCTATCAAAGTGTTATAATTTTACTATTGAAAAAAAATTGAAATTCATTCATAGACAATGAATATTTTACCATAATCTGTAAGTGAATTTAAGCTAATCACACTTGATAAAAAGAACAAAGATCTGTGTTGCTATATAGTTGCTACATATGTATTATTTTTTTAACAAGTGTCTCTACTATACTATAATTGATTTCCATATTTTTGTCAGAAAATGGTAGCGATGTGTAAAAAAGAACCGAATAATATTCTGCGGCATGTAGCTATATCGTACATGCCCTTAAATCATAATTTTTTTTTTTTTTGTAAATATAAATTTATTTTGAGTATCTCGGAAACTGCTCTAACGATTTGGATCAAATTTTGTAGATAAATAAGGTTTTGCTTTCCAAGTTCACCTATATAGGAATATAGCCCGAAAAAAAAAAAGATTTCACAAAAAAAAACATTTTGTAGAATTATTTACGCCATCTTGTAAATTTCTGTGGTACTTGCATTGTTGTCAATGCAAACCTACTGGTACCTCAAAATTTTGTGACACAGCGTTAAATGTCGCTATATAGATATATAGATTAAAAAATTACAATTTTTACAAAAAAATTATAAACTGTTATTAGCGCCATCTTGTAAATTTTTATGGTACTTGCATTGTTGTAAATGGATGTTAACCATTTGGTACGTCAAAATTTTGTAAGATGGCGCTATATAGCATTATCAGAATACGTATATGTTCGGCTGACGGCCGAAACCGGTCCGTTTATTGCTCGTAAAACTTAATGTTTATTCCTAGATTCAGTCACATTTTTATTAATTACAAACGAAACAAACCATACCACAGATAATGTAAATACTTAACGAGATGTAACAAGAAACTATATTTTATCGATTGAAATTCACGACGCCTTAATATCGATTTTACGTATTTTATATTTCGGTGTCATCCATTTTGCGAGACTGCAGTACACTATCACTTGAAAACTCAAGGAATCCATATAAAATATAATTACATAATATTTCCCTATACATTCGTCTACATTTTAAGGTTATTTTTAAATATGGATAATAATATTTTTACCGTCGGAAATGTCGTCTATCAGTTGTCGATAGAACCGGAAAATTAATTTCAATTTTTAAAATATCTATACATAAATGAATATATTTATTCACTAAATAAATGTCTTATAAATTGCGTATTTTTTAAATACATACTATATTTGGTCTGTATATTGTATATCTTATTACTACTACTGAGAGGTTCGAACTGTGTCCTCTCAGTTTGTGTCACTGATTCTCCTTTTTTATTTTCAAATCGAGTACATCATCTGCAAATAAACATATAAACAATTAACAGCATTGTAACTTGACTTGTTAAACAGCTGCAATATTTTCAGGGGTGACTGAGGAGTCGTTTCTGGATCTAAATCAATAAAAAAAAAAAGTGTGTGTGTACTTATTTACACGCGTTAGAAGTTATACTTCTTTGGCGTAACAAGTTAAAAATCTTTTCAAATTTTTTATCTTTCGCTTTATTCTACGTTTGTAGAAAAAACGACACTAACAATAGAAAAAGTTGACTATAGCCAACTTCAGGGTGTCGATATTTCGTGACGGTGTGCGCGCGCATCGTAAAAATTTACTCTCATTATTTTTCCCTAACGCGCCAAAAGAAGTATAACTTCAAAAATAAGGGCTTAACATTTGACTTCATTATCTAGAGGAAAACAAAACTAATATACACTCAACATCAGGTGATTTACGCAAAAACGAACTGGTGTAATAAATGAATGACGCTCTGTCGCGTACTCCGGGCCGCGTCCTGCACCTAGAGCCCCTCCCACTCTTTGTTCGACCGTGTGGCATTCCCCCGATAAGCAGTTACGTAATGATTAACCTTGAAAAGAGCCCCTTTAATGTTGTTCATTGAACCTAGATATGATTTTTAACGTTTAAAAGTATCGTTCCCATACTTTTAAAAGTTTTAGAGCAAACTTTAACTAAAATTCTCTTTGTTGTTTATTAGTATTTGTTTTGATATTATTATTTTATGTCTTAAATGTTCACAGAACACCAACGTGAAGTAACAGTGCTTGCATTGTTGCGTTTCATTCGGTCAGTGAGAGCGCTGGAGGCCCACCTCCTTTCCCTTCCCCTTTATCCTTTCCCTTCCCCTCCCCCATACACATGCTGGCAACGCACTTGCGACTCCCCTGGTGTTGCGGTGGTGATCACTTAACATCAGGTGACCCATCTGTTCGTTTGCCTCCTGTTGACATAAAAAAAAGAATGGAGGACCAACGATTTTTTTGGAATTCGCGTACATTTACTAATTTAAATCGGTAACACTATCCGGCTGACGGTGAAGGAAAGACATCGTGAGGAAACCTGAACCTGAGGAATGTTCTTGTAGTACTGCTGTATGTGGGAACAACATAAAACTGTGGATAACTCTGCAATTAAAATCGTCAATACGTCGTGGGTTGGCGCGATGATTTCGCCCATACTTTCACACGATAAGAGGCCTGTGTCCTTTTTTTTTATTAACGTGGGAAAGTCCTTCCTGGTAAAAGAGTGGGTAGTGTGAAATTTGTACTCGCTAAAACCCCACGGTGTACTCTCTACTGCCGTAATGGGACTACAAGGGCACGGGACACTAGCTAGCCTTCCGCGTAAGAGAGAGGCAGCCCGGTACACCCCGACTCTCTCCCAGACAGCCGAACCAATGCAATGGAGAGACGCGACCCCGACCCATCTCCCCTTGCTACAACTTAAAAGGACTATGATCCAGCAATTTTATAAAAGACTAGCTGTACCCGCGACTTCGTCCGCGTGAACTATATCTAAAAAACAGTGCCTAATAAGGTCATCAGAATATATTAAGTCTAAATACTATCTACTTTTCTCTCGTACTTAAGTCGCGTCCGCATTAAAATTACAATAACTTTTGATAGAGTGAACCGATTTTAATGAAACAAAGCCTATATGTTACTCGGGGATATGCTTTATGCTTATTTTATCATGAACACGGTACCTTTAGCAGTGATGCGTGTACATACAAACCGATATACAGATAGAAATTTCTAAGAATGATTGAAATCTATTTTATTACCCACTAGCTGACCCGTGCCCACTTCGTTGGGCGGTAATAGGCATTATCAAGCTACAACTTTTTTCTAGAACTCAATCATATATCTCTCATCGTTCGTAAGAAACATTTATGTTCGACCATTTTTTGTCCGACTCCCCAGATATTACCCCCTACAACCTCACAAACTTTACCTCTTTATAATATTAAGTATAGATAATATAATTAGTTAATAGCTTCTACCCGCGACTTCGTACGCGTGGAATAGTTATTTTAGGCTAAGACGCAGCGGTAGCTCTCAAAAGAAAAAATACGCCGATATTAAAACATTTTTCATTGTTGCTCCGCTCCTATAGGTCTTAGCGTGATGATATGTAGCCTATGACAATCACAAATAACGTGGCTTTATATTGGTAAAAGAATTTTCAAAATCGGTTATGTAGTTCCTGAGATTACCTCTTACAACCTCACAACATCACAAACTTTACCTCTTTATAATATTAGTATAGATTCCTAGACATTTGCAATATTTTTTTTTTTTCAAAATAATCTATAACCTACAGATTTTTCAAATTTACATTCTAATTATATATATAGATAAGTAAAAAAATACGTACCATTGTTATCTTCAAAGGCGTATACGATTCGTCGCGGCGCCGACTGTTTCCTACCGTGACTTCTCCGCCTACCCTCTTTAACTGACAAATTTAAAACACCGCCCTCTTCTAACAGCCCTTTGATTCCATTCTCCTCTTTCAGAACGACACTCTTTACGGTCGAGGACATCTTCTCGTTCGATATAAAAATCGTCTTCGCGAATATCTTCTTTCTATCGTCGCCGTCCGTTTTGAACATGTGGTTGACGCTCTGCTGCACCAGTTTATCGATGCAACACTGGAATATGTTTTTGTCCTTCTCCAGCTTGTGCGTAAAGCATTCCGCCAGAATGGGAGATATCGTCTCTTTGACGGTGACCTTTTTCATTTCTTTGGGTATTTGAGATTCGTTTGCCGTTTCCGTGTTGATTAATGGCACGTCCGTTGTGTCCGAACGTTCTTGGAGCGTCTGAAAACGAGTAATAGATACGAAATACTATTACAGTGAGAGTTTTTGTCGGTATCTTGATTTGCCATGTAGTGGATTTTGTTACTTTCTTTATGTCATACGTGGCAAACGAACAGGTGGGTCGAACCTGCTGGTAAGTGATCACCACCGTCCATGGACACCAACAACACCAGAGGAGTCGCAAGTGCGTTGCCACCCTTTGGGGGGAAGGGATTAGGGGAGGGGAGGTGGGCCTCCGGCACTCTCACTGACCGAACGAAACGCAACAATGCAAGCACTGTTACTTCACGTGGGTTTTCTATGAGAGGGTGGTACTACCCCGGACGAGCCGACCCATTCATGCTGAAACCAGTAATAGTTTCAGCGTGGCTCTACCACCATAGATGGTGGATTCTATATTCTATTCATAATCGTGTGTTATTGCTATTGCACCAATTTTTTTTTTAAATAAGGACCAAGTGTGTAAGAAGTAAACCAAAAAAATATTGATTGAAATTTTAACGATAGTTATTGCGTGATGCGCGCACAATGGCAGATATAAAAAAGTTGTGTACACACACGCGGTAGGTGTGAAACTCAGTATTCTGATAATTTTTTAAGAGAAATCAATACACTATGGCGGTAGTAAACATTAATTTTTAGCATCATTTTGTTATACACTAATACATATTAACAATTTTAATTATACACAACACAGAATAATTTGTTAAAAGTGCGCGGTAGTGACCAGGATCCAACAGAAAATAATGTGCTATAGATTTCAACATTTCTCTCTCTCCTTCACTCTTTGTATATACTTCGAGTAAATTAAGAATATGCTATCTCATTCTCTCACAACCTAAAACCTATACATACATTTATAGCTATCTCTTTTTCGTTGCACATTTTCGTTTCATAAAATACAATTCACACTGTCCCAAAATAAAATTTCATTTTTAAAATTCTAAAAACCATGAGATCGTGTTTTGCAATTGATCCCACCCTCGACAGTACCTTTCGTACCATGAACGTAATATAATCACAGTGTTGCCATGAATTACATACCTAGAGTTACGAAATGTGCTCAAAAGATACAGATAGATGGCGTTATATCGGATAAAAAAATTATAAGAGAAAAACGTGTGCATTTTATAGACAATTTTGGGAAAACAAAAAAAAAAACATTTCTCTGGCCAATTGTTAAGGAGAGATATTAAAATCCGATAATTAGAAAACTATGATTCAACCTTAGCAAACGGTAACTTGCCAATAACTATTGCATGATACAATATCAAAACTAACTCCATTTTACAAATGGACTATCTATATAATATCGATACAACGTCGATGTATCGACATTCCATTTATCGAATTGTCATCGACTCTATTATCAATCTATCGATATTTGCGTAATTAACCAATTAGAATAGTTTTTAACAAGATAAATCGAATTAGTGGAGTAACTCCGACCTGTAATACGTTGAGTGAAGACTCATCTTATTCAAAGTGACGATATACCGAAACTAGTTTAGTATGTTTGACTGATTTTTTTTTTTTATGTCATAGATGGCAAACGAACAGGTGGGTCACCTGATGTTAAGTGTTCACCACCGTCCATGGACACTAACAACACAGAGGAGTCGCAAGTGCGTTGCCACCCTTTGGGGGAAGGGTTAGGGGAGGTAGAGGGAGAGGAGAGAGGAAAGGGGAGGGGAGATGGACCTCCGGCTCTCTCACTGACCGAACGAAACGCAACAATGCAAGCACTGTTACTTCACGTCGGTTTTCTGTGAGAGGGTGGTACTACCCCGGACGAGCCGACCCCATTCATGCTGAAACCAGTAATAGTTTCAGCGTGGCTCTACCACCATCACCACCACCATCAATGATGGAATATCAACTCGATGTCCGCAAATTCGAACACCGGGCGATTTCTTTTTTAATATGAATTTGTAACACTATCTGCTGACAGTGAAGGAAAACATCGGGAGGAAACCTGAACCTGAAAAATGTTTTTTTTTATGCCATAAGGGGTAAACGAACAGCCGGCTCACCTGATGTTAAGTGATCGCCAATGTCCATAGACACTAGCGACACCAGGGGAATCGCAAGTGCGTTCGTTGCCTGCCTGTGGTGAGGGAAGGAAGGGAAGGAGTGAAGTGGGGAGGGAGGGGGTTAGAGGGAGAAGTTGGCCTGCGACGCACTCATTGACCGAACGAAACGCAACAATGCAAGCACTATTACTTGACGTCGGTGTTTCTGTATATCGGGTACCGCGGGCGAGCCGACCCATTCATGCTGAAACCAGTAATAACTTCATCGTGGCTCCAACACCACTGAATGTTCTTGTAGTACTACTGTATGTGGGAACAGTATAGAACTGTGGGTTTCTTAGTTTGAAAGCGCCAATACATCGTTTGCTGACGCGTGGGGTGATTATACCCATACGTTCCTTCGGGAAGAGGCCTACAGCCCTGCAGTGGGTTTTTTACAGGCTGGTGATGATGATGGTAGTCTCACCTGAACAAGATACCTCCTGAGCGCGACGCATTGGTCCCGTATCGTGTCTCTCTGCTTTTCAAGTGTTCGCCTTTCGAGTAGGGCGTCCTTCTGGCACGCTTGCAGGGCTCTCAGTTCGCGTGTCAGCCGTCGCAGATGTTCGACGCTCCGCCGCCGGCTGTTTTGTGACGCTAACTGTAAATCAAATCATATCTACCAATGATATTATAACTAACGAATTATAGATATGTTACCTACATGATATTTTGTCAAAACAAATGGCACGATAACGCACATTTTTTTTTTTTTTTTTAATTTATAGACGGCATACGAACAGATAGGACACCTGATGTTAAGCGATCACCACCATCCATAAACACAAATGCAACACCAGCGGAGTCGCAAGTTGAGGGGCTTACACCTGTCGGGGGAGCAGACGCAGTGCCAGCCGGCAGTCCCTGCTCCCCCACCTAAAAAGGTATATGAAGGCACCATGGGGTTTTAGTCCGTGCAAATCGGACATAACCCATCCTCAGCTGCCCGACGGGATGGGAATCTGTTAGGGATCTCCCCATGTATAAAAAAAAAAGGGTAGTGGCAAGTGCGTTGCCATCCTGTGTTTGAGGGGAGGAGGAGGAAGGGAGATGGTCCTACGGCGCTCTCACTGACCGAACGAAACGCAACAATGCAAGCACTGTTACTTCACATCGGTTTTCTATGAGAGGGTGGTACTACCCCGGACGAGCTGTACCCATTCATGCTGAAACCAGTAATAGCTTCAGCCTGGCTCTACCACCTACATACGTAAAGTAATATCGTAATGCCACGCTGTCTTACAAAAAATGGTGAATAAGAAATAGTTATATGTTACTTAGATGCGGGCGGATTGATGGCGCTAGATCACGTTTGCCAGTTAGCCAAGTTTGAACAACCTGCTGTCGAAGCGATTATAATGTATCTACACGCTTTTTGTAATATCAATGTGTACTAGTAGGATGGCCAAACAATTCGCGTGTAATATAAAATATATATGAACGGACTCGGGAACGCTTTTTTTTTGGCCATCATTCTCCTAGATTATCGCTGCCATTGTCGAGCACGTTCTGATATTACAAGTTGTACTCTGAGGGTTATTAAAACAACAAAACTGCAAAGAAATAATTACTTAAAGGGTCCGATTGTAATAGAATGCCTCATCTATACTAATAATAATAATAATATTATAAAGAGGTAAAGTTTGTGACGTTGTGAGTTTGTGACGTTGTGGCGTTGTAAGGGGTAATCTTAGGAACTACTGGTCCGATTTGAATAATTCTTTCAGTGTTATATAGCTCATTCATCCAGAATGGTTATATGCTAAATATCATCAAGCTACGGCCAATAGGAACGGAGCACAGATGAAAAATGATTCAAAATCGAGATGTTTTTTTTTAGAGCTTCTGCTGTGTTTCAGCGTTAGCCCATAGTAGTAACTATTTCTACGCGGACGAAGTCGCGGGCAAAGGCTATAATCTATATACTAATATTATAAAGAGGTACAATTTGTGAGTTTGTGACGTTGTAAAGGGTAATCTCAGGAACTACTAAACCGATTTTGAAAATTCTTTTACCAATATAGCCACGTTATTTATGAGTGTCATAGGCTACATATCATCACGCTAAGACCAATAGGAGCGGAGCAACAATGAAAAATGTTTTAAAATCGGGGTATTTTTTCCTTTTGAGAGCTTCCATTGTGTCTTAGCCCAAAATAACTATTCCACGCGTGCGAAGTCGCTATTAACTATTAATTTATAATTAATTAATTAACAGAAGCTATTAACTAATTATATTATCTATACTAATATTATAAAGAGGTAAAGTTTGTGAGGTTGTGGTGGGTAATATCTGGGAGTCGGAGAAAAAATGGTCGAACGAAAACGTTTCCTACGAACGCTGCCTTAATTATGAGATATATGATTGAGTTCTAGAGATAAATAGTAGCTTGATAATGCCTATTACCGCCCAACGAAGTGGGCACGTGTCGGCTAGTATACAATAAGAAAGTAAATGTAACGTGATCTGTTGCCCGTGTCTAGGAAACATAACATAGTATAAAAAATGTCCCCTGCCGCGTCTGTCTGTCTGTTCGCGATAAACTCAAAAACTACTAAACGGATTTTCACCAGCGGATAAAGTGATTCTTGAGGAAGGTTTTACTATATAATTTGTCATGGACTTTTTTATAATTAGGGCGGGACAACGCCTGCCGAGCCCGCTAGTAAATAATAAAATACACTTCAATCATTTTTAGAAATATACGTCTGTCTGTTTGTTTGTTTGTGCACGCATCAACACTAAAATACAGCGTTTACGGTAAAATTATGAAACACATCGTCGAGTAACATTTATTAAAATCGGTTCACTCTATCAAAAGTTATTGTAATTTAAATGACGCGACTTAACCGCGTTTTTGTTATAACCGTAATACTTTAGCAGTGATGCAACAAACAAACAAACAGACAGATATTTCTAAAAAATATTGTAATGTATTTTATTACTTATTAGTGTCTATAAGGAGCATGAAGGTGTTACTTTCGATCGTCCCTACTACAGGATTCCACCCTTATTCGAAATTATCCGAAACGTTTGAATCGGTTACGGATACGGATATATAGTTACGGAGCTCCATAACATCCCCGATGCTTACGTATATGTCATTACCGATAATGAAAAACGAACCGTTTATAAAAGACTTTTGGCAACCCTCAGGCCCGACAATTTTTGTCATTGATTATATCACACGCATCTAAAGAGGTCGTCGTTATTATGTGAAAGAATTTCAACAAACAGTTTCGAATAGTCACAGTTTACACGACCGCTCAGCAGTAAGAATTGTTTCGTAAAACATCGAGGCATGCGAACCGTGTGAATAAGCTGCGAAAGTATCGAATGACTACGCGTTGACCGCAAGTCATGTTCCTATAACATCATGCTTGAATACCTACATGACAGAGTCACTATAGAATAAAAGCTTGTGTAACAAAATATGTAGATGGCCACAAGTAATTTCATTCACATACATTTGTTAATTTAAATTGGGTAATATCGAGTGACGGTGAAGGAGACCACCCTGAGTGAAACCTGAACCTGAGAAAAATTCTTGTAGTACCACTTGTCGTAATAAAATAAACAAGTGTGGATTTCCCGGTGTTTGAAATCGGCAATACGTACTGGCGTAATAACACCCATACCTTTGCGGTGTAAGGGGTGTCGAATAACATCTAAGACTTGAGACACTCAAGCCAACCTCACCTGCACGCGGTGCACCCTGCTGAAGAACGAACGAGGCAATGGCGAAAGCGGGGTGGTAGGGTTTTACAGCCTGATTGGAGTCGCAACCACCATGTATATGGCGAAAAAACCCGTCATTGTGATTCGCTTCTGCGGGTCGCGTTTCGGGATCGGCCTGTGCATATCCAGCTTTTCGCAGGCCGGCATGACAACGGCGACAAGCGATGGATAGTGTGTCACACGGTGGTCGCCGTTATTTTTGTATTGTACTGGGCTTACCATCAGGCACAATGCAGTCATATTGCCGTGCTACAATAAAAAAAATAACAAATACAATTTTTTTGTTGAATTTAATTACGATCAGTACCACAAGAATATAAAAAAGCAGTCGCTTAAGACCCCGAATGGCAAAGGCACTCAATCGAAAATAAAAACTAAACCTAGTTCAATTAGAGTTGTGGATCAAATCTATTTCTAATTAGTGGATTTTAACATATCAGCTGCTGTTATTATATTATGGCATTACTAATATAATTTATCTATTTCTGACTAGTAGCCAAGACGTAGGAGGCCATTGTAGTCCGGTGAAGCTGTAAAGACCCTAATGGGTCAATAGCACGGTCAGTTCGAGAGAAAAAAAACGTAGGAGGCTACTGACTGTGTTATTATAAAGAAGTCAAATACGTATTGATATTTAACCGTAGTCTGGTGAAGCTGTTAAGACCTTGCTGGGTAAATAGCACAGACAGTTCGAAAAAAAAAAAAAAATTAAAAAAAGTTTGTGTACTTTCGTATTAAATGCACCTCGCTCGTATGCACCTTCACTCTTACCTAAACATTCACCTCTATGCTTACCTAAACATTTATATATATATATATATATATATTTAAATCTATTAAGGTTAAATAAGTAAATATTACTAGCATAATCACCACCCTGACCAACCTATCTCCTAGGTTATCAAAAATAACCGAATCAAGGCCACTTGAGTAGTCTCATCTCGAAGTATGAAATCACCAATGGTCTAGCATGATGATTATCCATACCGTCCTTCGAGATTAGGCCTATGATCCTGAAATAGCTCTCCTATTGGTTGATATAGTGACAATGAGAAAATTCTCAAAGTGAAATGAAACAGGTCGTACTCACTCTATTCTTAATTCTTCTCCTTAGACCTTTGAGGAATGCAAGATCTTCTTCGTTGAGTTTAAGGGAATGGACTCTGTCAGCATATTTACATGTGGGTAGACCGGCTACTTCTTCCACTTTCATATTGATACCTCTAGCTGTAAAGAATCAAACTAATATGACATGACAACATAAACAATCACATATGGACATCTGTGCGTGTTATGTCACTGAACTCCTCCTAAAAGGTTGGACCGATTTTAATAAAACTTTGTGTGCGTGTTCCAGTGCATCCGAGAATGGTTTAGATTTACAATTGGACCCGGTAGTGGGTGTTGCGGTTGACTTTTAGACTTTGTTTTATTATCAAGGCAGGACAACGTCCGCCAGGTCTACTAGTAGAGATATATATTAGCTTTCTGCCCATGTGGAATAGTTACTTGGGGCAAATGCTAACTGTAACTTGCAACTTCATTTACATAAAAAGTGAAAATACTTTAAAACAATATGTATGTTAACCCCGATTTTGAAACATTCCTCATTGGTGCTCGTCTCCTAGCCTCTAGGTCTTAGCATGATCATAGCTTTCCCTGAGAAATGATCTATGGAACACTGAAAGAATTTTTCAAATTGGACGAGTAATTCTTTAGATTTGCACTTACAAGCAAACAAAGTCTTCAGCTTTATGAAATTAGTATGGTTTTTATTTTACTTGGCACCTGTTTTCCTTATCCACAATTCAGACAGTATCATGTGGTGAATGTAGTTATCCAAGTAATGTATGTATTGAAATAAAAAGTTTTTTTTTCACTGTCTCTCTTAAGCTGATGTCACCTCCATTTTGCACATCCTACCTTACTCCAATTACAACATTGTATTTAATGATAAATGACACTATAAGAGTCTAATAATAAACATTCAGTTACCCACTAGTATGAGCAGACTGGCATAGTGGAATATATTCTTATAACATCATATCCATTACAAGTTAGGTAATATGTAAACTAAGAAAAAATAACAATCACTTTTACTGCAATTATTAGTAATAATGAAAATTCAGAATATATAATCTATAACATAACTTTTGCCTGTAGTTGTGAAGAAAATTACTTCTAATAACACCAAAAAGGTTGTAATGTAAAGACTGATTACATACTATATGTCAGAATGAAACAAATAAATAACAAATATTTTATCTGTACAAATAAATTGATTTACATTTTGATTATTTACATTGATTGCATTTTTTTTATTGTGACCTTTACTCATATAAACAAATTTGAAAAAAAAGTAAATATATCTACCAGTTTGTAATATTTACACATTGTATGGAAACTTTAAACAAATTAATCGCAATTATTTTAAATATAAGAAACTAAAGACAGTAACACCAACATACAGCGAAATTCAATCACTAACGATCAATTAGTATACAAAAGGCACTATCCTGCGTCATATTTGTACCTGTTGATTTCTGTTACTCAAATTTCAACGAATGATATTGTCAAGTTTAATTGTTTACCGTCAAGTATCTCTTGGTCCAATTGGTAAGAGGCCGTATTCCTCGCATTATCGTCCATTCTTCATATTTAGAATGTTGTTTTAACACCAATTTATTTCTCAACAATTCTTACGTATCTTTTATTAGCCAAATGCTAGGTTAGATGCACAGACTAATAAAATCATATATGTACATCTGACATAAATATATATTTGACAGTCAATGTCATGTAAAATAAGGTTGCCATAACAATCACTAAGGCATTAAATACAGAATATAAATATGCAATTAATTAAATTGTCGTACCTATTGCAATAATAAAGAAAGAACAGATATAAATTAATTACGGGCTTTTCTATATATCATTGTATCGAATTGTTATAATAACGTACAAGTTTTTTTTATTGGCAAACGAACATGTGGGTCATCTGAAACACACAGGTTTAAAATCGGTAATTTTGTTCAAAATTTGATATTATTAGTTAGTTTAAAGCTTAAAATATAACTTATTCAACATGTATTTAGCGAAAGTAAGGTACTCCGGCCGTTAAATTGCTTTTTCCGGTATTATTTTTGTACCTTTTGACTACACTGCGGCATGTGAAACGGGCTTACATTGGCTGTGTTTCAAACAAACTAAACAAAATAAGGCCACACATTTCAAGTGAGCTCTTATTTACCGAGACGTATTTTATGCCCCGACCCGTTATTCAGTTATTGTTGATCGAAGGAAATTACGGAGACACTAAAATTTTCAAATGCGGTTTAATCCCTTAATAAATTTTGTTTATTTAGTATTTAATGGTTTCGTGTTTTCGGAGCACTGCTATACGTTAGAATATTGGTAAATTGTAGTATGCCCACAACGATCTTATAAACATGTAGGGGCATAAACTGACATTGAGAGCGTGATAGTAAAACTCAGAGTCCGTAAAATATACTATTTACAATTATATATGGTATTTATATAGCATAGGTATTTTGGGGGCGTATTCATATAATATATGTGATAAATTAAACACTGATTTTGCAATCGAGACTTTTAATAACGGACTTGTATCTTGAGGAAAAATATATATCCGTCTGTCATCGAATATGTCGTTCATATTCCAAAAAGGCCAGTGTGCATAGACACTTTTTTAATGGCTAGCACGCTACAGGTATATGTATAAGTATAAACCAAATATATGGTATTTATAATATAATTGCAATATATATTTTACTAAAGCACTAGGCCTTAGAAGGCTTATACAAAGTAATTCAAATAAAGACCATTATATTATGTCTAGCAATCTTATAAACCACAGTTACACTTTAATGGACTCTCTAGGGTAAATATATTTCACTCAGATAAATGCTAACATTATTCTATAAGAGTTATGTTTGCAGGTAAAAACCTGTAATTATGTTTGAATCCATGGAAGGAAGAAGATCGTATTCTTTATTTTGTAGTTTTAAATATAAGGTATTTTTTAATGAAATATGTAATAGTGTATCGACTCACGTAATCGATATATATAGATGAAATCATCCAACCCTAATATATTCATTAAAATTGATTCCTTCATTCATGTCATTTTATAGTAGTCTGTGATCCAAGGCTTGTTTTGCGGCGGCTGTTTTTGCAGTCATTTTAGATTATCTTCAAAAAAATAGTAAGTAATTTTGATTTACTACTGTGTTACAGTTGAAATTTGAAACTCTCTGATTTAACAGATTATCTACTTAAAAAGTATCTATCACTATATTGATATAATTTATCTTCATTTTTGAGGTTTTGAAGTCTTCAATTTAAATATTGAATTCCGTTACTTTCTCTTTTTTCATATTTTTAAACATAATTTCTATGATTATATGTGATAATACCATTAAGATTATCAAAGAAATAGTGCTTGCTATAGTGTTATCAAAATACATACGAGTTTTAGCATCGCATGCGCGTGGACATTGACGCGTTCTTTTGTTTCCGATTTTCGGTTTACTGTAATTTTTTATATAGATTACACGCCCTGTATATAGTAAAACTTTTAGTTTTAGTTAAACTTTTCATCGATATATTGTAAAACTAGATAGATATCTTCTATAAATATAATAAAAATTTAAATCTAACGCGACTCTACCTTATCGATTTTCGTGAAAAAAATTGTTGCATGTGCCTAGGAATAAGTAATAGAATACATTTCTGTCTGTCTGTTTGTATGAACACTAAAGTACTGCGTTCACAATAAATCGTAAAGCATATCCTCAGAAGTAACTTAGTGTTTGTTTCATTAAAATCGGTTCACTCTATCAAAAGTTATTGTGGTTTTAATGACGCCGCGTCGGGGGTAAAGTAGAAAAATAAATGGACTTAATACATTCAGATGACTTTATTAATCACTGCTTTTAAAATAAGTTTCCATGCAGACAAAGTCGCGGGCACAGCTAGTATATAATAAACCTTATAATTTTCTGAAACTGCGCATAGGTGTCCTTGGTCTACGCAATACAAATTTCGTGAGTTTTTAAATTCTCCGTTCTTCACAGATGATCATATCTGTGAGAGCTCTCCTCTCTTGCATGATGTCTCATATTTTAAATTCAGGTTTTTTAAATTTAAACAGTTCAAAATTTACTTATATTTCATAAATTTTATAAGTAAAACCTTTTAAATGTGTCCTTGCATTTAAAAATGAACTAAATACAATTTTAATCATTCATATAACATGTTTTTGAAGTTATACTTCATTTGGAGCGTTAGGGAAAACTGATGAGGGTAAATTTTTAGGATGTGCGCGCACACAGTCTCGAAAAACTGACACCCTGAAGTTAGCTATAGTCAACATTTTGTTTCTATGTATTTGTTGTTTGTATTAAAACTTACAATATATTAAATACCTTTTATCTATTGTTAGTGTCGTTTTTTCTATAAATGTAGAATAAGGCAAAAGATAAAATTTTTAAAAAGTATTTTATCTTCTTACACCAAAGAAGTATAGCTAATAAAGCTTGTACATAAGGACGCAAACACTTTTGTTCAAGTTTTTCAAAGTTTTATAAGTATGGTATTCTTTTGAAGTGAAACTTGTAATACGACTTCCAACAAGGTTACTTAAACGTTTAATGCTACCATGGAGGGGGTATGAAAGCACTGTTGCCTTAAACTTTCAAACCCCTGGTTTTTTTACATTTCCAGTTTTTATACACTGAGAAGGAAGTTCAAATTTTGCTGTCCATTATTGGGTTTTTAGTTTTTTTTAAATGCTTTTAATATTTTACATGTACACCTAAAATTGGATTTAGCTCATTCTGAAACGAAGCAATATAATTCTTCTTTATAATCATAGTTGAAGTTTGGCATTCTCAGATTTATACATGTATATATGTATGTAATAAAATTTATGATTCAACAAGTTACCTGGTGATAAGAATAACCCATGAATTTCTTGTTTCATTATAAATATTAAATATGGCTCATATTTGTAATCTTTTCTTATCATCATTTGATATACAAGAACCCAAGATGCACATTTAACTGTATCACAGCGGCACACAAAACACAACTCCACAACAAATCTAACCTTCGCAGAATGAATTGTAACATCCTAAGTTAATCGCATAACTATAACCACGTATGGTATATTGAGGAGATTTTGCGGGACGGTTTTGAGTGCTACTTTTATTCGAGACTGCTTTGGGTTTCTATATGTCAATGCTTATCATGCAACATTACCAATGACCATGACTGTGTTATTTAGAGTCGAACCGGAATCTAACATATATAGATTTGAATGACAAACTGAAGGATTCCTTAAACCATAACATTCAGGAAACTCATCTACCATATCTGAACTTTTACATACACAAGCACATACTTAATATATATATGCACATGCTTATATATATTACTAGCTGCCTGTGACTTTGTCCATGTGGAACCTTAAGTAAAAAAAAACAGTAATAAAATCATCTGAATTTATTAAGTCCATTTACTTAATCGGCTGAGTGCCTTAAGCGCTCGCCTTAGTAGTCCGGTGAAGCTGTTAAGACCTTGCTAGGTCAATAGCGTAGTCAGTTCGAGAAAAAAAACAACATGTACTTATCTACTTAACTCTCGTCCTTAAGTCGTGTCCTCATTAAAATTACAATAACTTTTGATAGAGTGAACCGATTTTAATGAAACAAAGACTAAATATCACTCGAGGATATGTAGTATAATTTTTAGGTTTTATTGTGAACAAAATACTTTAGCAGTTATGTGTATCGAAACAAAAAAACAGACATTTCTACAAATGATGAGATGTATTTTATTTCTTATTTCTATACACCTTTTTTTTTTTCTCCATGGGGGAATCCCTTAGGGTTATTGATCTCGCCGGGCAGCAGAGGATGGATATGCCCGAGTCGCACGGACTATAACCCCATGGTACCTTCTTACACCTTTTGGCCGGAGGAGCAGGGACTGTCTCATCGACACTACATCTGCTACTCCAACAGGCGTTGTCCCCTCCTAAGGGACCCAAACTGCGGCGTGAGGGGTCAAGATGGTGCACCCCTCAAGGGGAAATGGGTGTTACCTCCCCCTAACGAACTGTGGGAGTCGCATCAGCATAATGTACCTCCACCACATGGACCTGTGCAGTTTAACTGTCCGGAGCGACGGACATGCTTGTGTCTATCGCATCTAATCTATTTCTATACACCTGCAATAATTTTTATCACAAACATCTAAAAATACAGACACATTACATTTACAGTCTTATTATATGTATGGTATATATATTATTGCAGAATCATGACTGGTCGTGCCAAGTGGGATGACTTCAATAATTCCTCTCATGACGATGAGGAGGTTAAGTAAGTACCACATATGTTTTACAAGAAGAGACAATGATGAAAATTACTTGTATCAATTGTATTCTCTATGCTTGGTTTTATCAAATATGCGTTATGGCACTATTTTATTTATTTATTGGGATAGAAAAAGAATTATACAACATAACAAATGACAGATATCAGCAGCATTAGTGGACCTGTGTCGCAACCAATAGCACCCACCTTCTCATTGCAGCAGTATTAGAGTTAATCCTAAAATCTGTAGATATAATGGCAATTATAATATGTTATATTCAAAATTATTGTCTTAATATCAAGATAACTTGCAAAATTTACTGGCTACTATAACTTATAACATTAACTTTAACACAGGGCTTGTCGGAAACATACTTTTATGTTTTTTGTAGCTGTCACTGGATTTAGGGTCATGTATTTAGTTGATTTTACAGCAGGTAACATATAAATAAGAAGTAGGATTGTTTGCAAGGCTCTATAATACAATGTAAATGCGAATCTAGTTTCTATCCAGAAATTTAGTTTATTTACTTTATCTCTGTATCTCCATATGGCAATGGCATGAGAACAAGTAGATCCTCATATGTTAATTATAATAAAATATAATACTCTAATGCAGAGCTGTAGCTAGAGTCGAATTTGAGGTAGGGCAGCATTGGATACAGGTAAAAAAAATTAAAAGTAAAAAAATAAAAATAAAACTTAAAAATAAAAAGTAAACTTAAAAAAAAAAAGTAAAAAATAATATGTTCGGAAAAGCTTAGATACCTATCGCTATAATTTTTTTTGTCTCTAATTATGACCAAACAATTCAATTATAATAGTTTATCTTAGTTTTCGGTATTTTTAATGTAGGGCATTGTCCCACAATGGTATAACTTTGACCTATTAAAAATAATGCAAACTCTTTTGTAAATGTTAACAAGATTGATTTTTTTAAATTTTATTTTTCTGTTTTTAAGGCAATTTTTCCATATTACTAATATAATACGTTACGGTAATATAATACGGTTCCATGGATGCATTTCTTGTCAACCACTTCTACCTCAGACCTAATTGCCAAACATTGCGTAATCCACATGTCTTTGCCATTCCAACTGCGACCATTAACACCGTATATAACAGTCCGTTAATACGTATGGCTAGATTGTATAATGACGTATCTCGAACAAATAACAACATCGACATATTTGGTGATGCATTTGGATCATTCAAGCGGCACTTGATTAAAAACATAACTTAATTGTGTACTTATAAAAAAAACTGTTATTCTGTCTATATAGTTACTAATTAGAATTAATTTATTTTGTCATCTATTAATGCAGCCTGTGATTGTAATTATTACAATGTAATTTTATTTTGTAATTTACCACATGTAATTTAATGTATGTGTAATATTTATGTTGGTGTGCTAAATACATAAAAAAAAAAATATATATATTTTCGAAATTTCCTTTAAGGGCACTGGGCGCCCCGCGTGCCCCCACAAAAAAAAACCCTGCTAATATAATGTATGTATTATGTTTCACAGTGAAAAGAGAAATCTAGACCACAGCAGATTGTACATCACAAATATACCAAGAGCATTGAATGAAGATGGATTGAGAGCAGCTTTCGAGAAGTATGGTACACTAACCGAGGTATTCATGAGTAAAGATCCTCAGAAGAAGTATGCCATTGTTAGATATGAAGCTGCCAGGTGAGTACTTTGTGGTATTTTGTTATTTTAGTTTATATTTTGGATTAGACATTCAGGAAATCTTGCATAGACATACCACCACTCTCTCGGGGCAAAGCGGTTTGTCCTTCTACTGGAGGTCAGACATAGATCACTAAGAATATCAAAGTCGTAATTTTACAAAACTTAAACCATGTTATTACAAAAAAGTTAAATACATATTAAATACTTGGTTTAAAAAACGCTCGCCCGAGGCAAGTTCGCGTTATTCTTTTTTCACAAGTCTAACCTAACGTAACAAAAACGAGACAAAAGAGCAAGATGGCGAACATTCAGCGACCGCGGTGCATTTAATACGAGACCTTTTTAAAGCCAGGGTTCAATACGTATTTAACTTTTTTGTACTAACACCATAAGGGTTATTTCATTACCCTAATGTAAAGCAATAGAAATCATCACTGCACTTTTTAGATTGGACTTGTAGGTTACCATTAATTTAAAAAAACAACTGTTTTCTATGTATGGGAAGCAACCTACTACTATGAATATCTTATGAATTTCGTTGGTTTTTGCTCTGAAATTTTCACAGTTATCTCTTACTGAACAATGTCCATGTGACCCGATAGTTTCTCATAGATAGAGTAGTCAATCAATCCACGATAGCAATAGATAGGATACTCTATATAGCCATTGGATTAAATAATAAATATATTATATTTCTAATTGATTATTTATTTATTGCAGTGAAGCAAAATTGGCAGTGATGAAGATGAATAGAACCGAGCCTTTGAAATTGTCCATATCCATTGCATACAAGGTACGATAATCTTTATAAATTAATGATATTGTGAAAATAAAAAAAAAGGATTATTATATTGTCTACAAATATTATTTCGTTTGTAGCCCAGAAAATACGATAGAAAAGAAAATCGACATAATGAAGCAAAGTATGACCATTACGAGGAAAATAGAAGAGATGACAATGCCAGTGTCAGCAGCCGAGGTAGAAATACAAGGTATGTTATGACAAATCATGTATTTGTATTTTGGGTGTAAGGGGTGTCGAATAACATCGAAGACTTGAGACATACAAACCAACCTCACCCGCACGTGGTGCACCCTGCTGAATAACGAACGAGGCAATAGCGATCGCAACCACCATGTATATGACGAAAACGCCAGTCATAGTGATTCGCTGCTGCAGTCGCGTTTCGTGATCAGCATGTGCATATCCAGCTTTTCGCAGACCGGCATGGCAGCGGTGACTGGCGATGGATAGTGTATCACTCGGTGGTCGCCAGTGTTTTTGGATTGTACTGTGCTTCCAACAGGCACAGTGCAGTCATTTTGCCGAACTGCTATAAAAAAAAAAACTTCATCGGAGCTGCTTGTTTCACTGCATATATATTAGCTTCTGCCCGCGACTTCGTACGCGTGAAATCCGGAGGCACTGTAGTGCCTCAAGCCAAGTACATGTTCAACAACATATGTAATAATGTGTGTGAACGTGTAGGCGTGACGCTACAGTGCCTCTTATTCTCGAGTCAGATGTAAACATAACCTCACCATATTTTTAACTTGATTTATTTTATTACTACGTTTACTTTACACTAGCTTCAAATATGTTAATTATTCGTCCTTTCTACAAAACACCAACAACTATTTTGTTATGTAAATTATTTAATGTTATTCTAATTTATAAAATTTTCGATCCCCCGTTTTGTGATTCTACAACAGATTTTACTAATTTCGGTCGATTTTTTTATAGTTACTTTCGCCTAATAGTAACTATAACTCTTTGTTTACTTACAACCCCGATTTTGAAACATTCTTCATTGGTATTCTACTTCTATTGGTCTTAGTGTGATGGTATAGCCGTCCTCGATAAATGAGCTATCTAACAATGAGATTGAAATCGGACTAGTAGTTCCTGAGATTAGTGGATTCAAGCAAATAAACATCGTTATAATATTAATATAGATATAAAAAGGTGATCTATTATAACTTACATTGTTATAATAGAATTAACTGAGTAAACTTTAAAAATTAAGAAACATTAGCCATTAAGAATTTTTTATCAGTTCTAGAACTGCAGTTAAGATGACTAATATTGTGTTTAAGTAGAATGATTTATCTAAAGTCAAGAGAAATATGACAAATATAATCATATTAGATTTCATAAAATCAAAAACCCTCCACCTTTATAATACTACTTTCTACTCTCCTACTTAGCTCGAGCCGTCATTCAAATAACAATAACTTGTGATAGATAGATACTAGTAAACCGATTTAATTGAAACAAAGACTAAGTTACACCCACGAATATGCTTTATTTCTTATTGAGGTTTCATTGTAAACCCAGTACTTCAGTTTCTTATTATATGTATAGATAGATGTATTAGATTGTACAATAACATAACAATTTACGATAAATACTTAGGAACGAAACCTTAGGACCAGTGGGTCAACGAACTGTTGGCAGGATAAGTTAAGAAAAAACCATATTAATTAATAACTAGCTGACCCGTGCAACTTCGTCTGCACCAAATCTGTTATCACCGGTTTCAATTGTATTTTTTAACGCGAAAAAATTTAATAAAGCTAAAATCCGATTACAACCTCACCTACGGTTTCCAATTGTGAATCCAAACTATCAAGGGACTCACTCAAACATATACCCAGATGGTATGTGAAAAATCTATTAAAATAAGCCTACAACCCGTTCGTAGTATCATTTACCGGGTTCAATTAAAATAAAAACTATATATATAATACTATATATATAAAATAAAAAAAATATATATTGGCGGTAATGTAAAAAAAGCGTGTAAAGTCTATAGACCCCCAGTTGGAACGGAGTTCCTTTCTCTTTTTTGTAGACGTTCTATACAGTCAGTATAGTTTACATTATAAAATATCAAGTTTATAGAGTTAAATTGTAAATTAAACGATAAAATATATTCATAAAATAAATAATTATAAATTAAACACTGAGTGTTATCATAACTGTTTGTAAACTTGTATTAAAACTTTTTCACACTCCGTTGTATTGAAGAAAAATATAAATATTAGAAAGATATGAGCACGACACGTCAACTGTCACTTGCCTGTAACTATTCGTCTAAGAGCTAGCAACGGTTTCGATAGGGAATTTCAAGCCAGTTTTTTTTAGCGTGCTGGTTTTTGAGAATGTAAATAAACAGAATGTTTAAGTAAAGCACCCTTATTACTCAAAGCATAAATTATATTGTTAATTGCTGCCACACATTAGACGTTCCGTCTTTTGGTAAGAAATGCTTTGTATGTTTTATTGTTTCATCATTCCATTCGTTATAAAAATTGTGATCAAGTAACAGGTCTCTACCACTGTCTTCTTAACTTATAACGCCGATTAAAAAAATTGTAAAACGATGTACGATGTGAAAAAAATCAGTGTTAACGCTTAAAGTGAAAATAGCAATGTTTGATCATTCTGATCATTTACGTCTTGGAGAGTCGTTTGCATCTGTATCACGCTCATTCAATGTGAACAAACAACTGTACGATCGATAAAAAAAGTTCGAAGATAAAATAAAGTCGTCTGTAGCTTCAACTTCACTGACAGCAAAATTTGTTCGTATCCCAAATAAATTACCATTCCATATTCACGGTTTCTGTATTCGCGGTATTTTTACGGAACATATACGCCGCGAATAAAGAGCTTTTACTGTATGTCAAACATGTTCATCATTTTTCACGTGAGCATCACTAATTTAAAATTAAAAAAAAAATTACAACCAATCATTACAAGTGTTTTGGCAAACAGATTTACTATTGGTGCGTCGGTTGTATATATGACCAATCAAAAAGTGTTACATTTTAATGATATTGCCGTCTGATTGGTTGTTTTTTGTTTTTCTTGAAATGAATATGGTAGTTACAACTTCTAACTTACAAGTTTGTTTTCCGAAAAAGTTACCGTGAAACTCTTGCGATCAAAGTTTATTCGTATTTCCGTTTTATTCTAATAACTGAAATAGATAAGTGGTATTCACATATATATTTTGTTCTCATTGTGCTAGTGTTATTATTTCGTTGCGCGCGTGTTTATAAACAATTGAACGCTATGTTGAATCAGTATCTTTCATCCATTCAGCAAAACGAAGAGTAAGTTACTGAATATTCATTATTATCAGACATAAAATAAAGTTGAATCGTTTGTAGAATGGAATTCTCTTGGTTCTGTTTTCTTTTGACGACGTATAGACAAGAATTATCCATTGTCACGTTAGGTATAAATAAGGCTTTGTTGTTGAACTTATGAAAGTCCAACATTGTGAAATAAATTAACTTTTTTGTGTTGAGTATATCAGTACTTGAAACTCTTTACATATGAATTGAGTTCATTGTGCGAGTTACGAATCAATTTTCTAATAATTTCCACTACAATACGGAATTTACGACTACCTATATAAAAACCAGACTAGACTAGGCCCCCCTCGGCAACGGCTCAAGCCTAGGTCCGTTCCCTCGGCTTGGAGCCCTTGAGTACGCTGCTCGCGCGATACAGTGACACAAAATCTTACATCACTGCAACAACATTACACATATCACCTCCACACACGTGCACGCATACACGCTTACACATGCAAGTCGAAGGGTTTTATTTTTTCCCTTATCAAACTGAAATAGTTTAGAATATTATCCGATACGAAATATATATGTTATATAGATAATTAGTGTTTTATATAGGCTCGACAGCACGACCGTGATTTTGAGGCCAAACAATGTGCATAAAGTTAGATGTATATAGAAGAAAGTCGTGGTCAGTCGTCGTCTTTGTCCGTCACGTCGAATCCTATTGTCTAGCGGTTTGACCGATGGAATATCAATCTGCTGTACGCAGGATCGATCCCCGTTGTACCAACGAATTTTTCAAAATTCGCAGTATGTTTATCAATTGAATTTGGTAACACTATCGGCTGACGATGAAGGAAAACATTGTGAAGAAACCTGAACTCGAGAACTGTACTTATCTGTGGATATCTCAGTTTGAACTCACCAATATGTTGTAGGCTGACATTGGTATTATGTTCATATGATGATAATGTTCAAACGAAGCAGTAATAACTTGGGTCTTGGACACTATACTAGAGTTAGAAATATGTGTTCAAGTCATATGATACTGCTTATGATATTTATTGTGCTTATTGTTGGTGCTATGATAAGAGCAATTAAGTTGCTGCATATAAACATACCCATTTCAGAATGAATATTATTACTTTGTGTTATATTTACCAGTTATAATAATAATAATAAGCCTTTTATTCTGAACTGTTATACATTTTTTTTTTAAATAGTATATCTCGTAGTTCAGTGTGCCTCTTGGCACAGGCCTCCTCTAACATTTTCCATTGGTTTCTGTCTTGTGCTACCTTTCTCCAGTGATGACCTGCCGTAAGTTTTAAGTCATCTTCCCATCTTATTAGTTGACACCCTCTGTTTCGCTTTCCGTCTCTGGGGTACCAGTCTGTGACCATTATTCTCCATTTACTTTGGCGGTCTCGGGTCATATGGCCTGTCCATCTCCACTTCTGATGGTATATTCTATTGATTAAATTGACTAATTTAGTTTTTTGTCTTATTGGGCTGCTCTTCGCTTTGTCTAACTTCTTTATGCCTGTTAAGCTTCTCTCCATGGCTCTTTGACAATGTTCTAGATTTTCTCTATGAATTGAATCTCTATGAATAAGAATTTCCCAGTTAAATTGTATCAAAAAAGTGGTTAGAAGTGCAACAAATAAGGTATGGTTAATCTGTCATCAGTTGTGACTGTGATATTGCCTATATATATATCTCTAAGGGTATGTTTTAAATATCATAATCTTAATTCTATTCATAATCTTTTTCTTTATGTTATTATTATTTTTAATTTTTTTTAGTTTATTATCTCTATAATTTTGTAAAATGTATCTGGTAACTATCATAATCCTTTATTTTTTTGTTATTCTTAATTATTTCTATAATTTTTAAACTATTATTATTAATGTACATTTTGTGTAATTTGTTTTCTGTTGTTGAGCCCGAATAAATAAATAAAAAAAAGAATAAATAAATAAAAAAAAAACTAATATTATTAGAGGAAGCGGTTTGGTTAGGGGAGGTTTGACAAATAAACAGTACAGCAAGGATACAATAAAGATAGATGTACAAGGTATGTCTTTGAGTCAAGGTTAGTAGTATAAGCTGTTACTGGTTTCAGCATGAATGGGTCGGCTCTCCCGAGGTAGCACCACTCTCTCATAGAAACACAGACGTGAAGTAACAGTGTATGCATTGTTGTGTTTAGTTCGATCAGTGACAGTGACAGAGGTCCACCTTTTAAAAGGCCAGCAACACACTTGCAACTCCCCTGGTGTTGCCAGTGTCTATGGACGGCTGTGATCACTTACCATGAGGTGACACGCCTGTTTGTTTGCACCCCTATAACATAAAAAATGAATGTTATTACAAAAAAATATTGTTTTCAGCCTTATTATTCTTCACAAACATATATCACTAATTTCTACCATTTACTACAAATATCTAAAAATAATGTTTTGTTTCATTACTCTGCTACCTACATCATCATCCATTTGTTGATAGTTTTTTTTATCAATTCATAACAGGCCACAGATACACATAAATCTATCAATTAAATATATTTATTTATTAAATATCATATATATTAATATGTGAAGCCCAAACTTTGTATCCCTTTTTGAGAGAAATGTGCGGACGGATGACCGTGAAACGTTAAAGTTTATATGGAGAAGTGCAAAAAGCTATTTATTTTATATAAAATGCATTAGAAGTATATTAAATTAATTAAAATATGCATTACTCACACTACTGCTTCAATTGTACACAACATCAATCTGTCAATAAAGGACTTCAAAAAAGGTTGTGAAGGAGGTTGCTATGCTCGACTGTATATTTTTTTTTATGTCATAGGTGACAAACGATCAGATGGGTCACCTGATGTTAAGTGATCACCACCGTCCATGGACACTAACAACACCAGAGGAGTCGCAAGTGCGTTGCCACCCTTTGGGGCGAAGGTTTAGGGGAGGGAAAGGGAAAGGAGAGAGAAAAGAGGAGGGGAGGTGTGCCTCCGGCGCTCTCACGGGCCTTACGAAACGCAACAATGCGTGTATTGTTACCTCACGTCGGTTTTTCTATGGGTCGGGTGGTAGTACCCCGGACGAGCCGACGAATTCATGCTGAAACCAGTAATAGTTTCAGCGTGGCTCTACCACCATTAAATGTATTATTTTACTCTTAAGTTAACGATAGAGACATATCAGTCTCTTCACAAGACACAGTTATAATTTTTTTTTTTTCAGTATTTCCTATATTTCTCTTTCTGTTTCAATCTTCTCGTTTTTGTATTATCACGTAATTTTTTTTTTTTTATATGTAAAATAGTTTAATCTTTTGTTTTATTAATATTTAATTTATTGTTGGAGCATGCCGTGGTTGTCTTTAAATATGACTACATTTATAATGTGTTACAATAGTTCTACTTTTTTTTTATATACTAATGTATTGTCATGTTGACGACCCTAAAATATATAAATAAATAAATAAAAGTTCCAATTACCCTTTTTCATTCTACATTCAACTTTAAAAAAATCAATGAACTATGGTCGAATGTCGACCTCTGGGCGCCCACTAGTTTATTTAAACCTGTCTTATTAATACATTTCTCACTGGCAATTTTACTGAGAGTTGATGTCATGACATGTTATACTGTGTCGCTGTTTGTGAAATAAAAGTACATCACAAGCTTACTCATGACTGGTGGATAACGTTTTGTCAATGTAAAAACATGAACTAACTAATGATCAATAAATAATGTATTAGTTAGTTAGTTAGTTCTAATGATTGAAGAATAAACACATGGAAGTAATTTATCTATCTATCTAAAAATCTAATGTGTCTGTTTTTTTTTAGATTTGAATGAAAAAAATTGTTATGTCTAAGAATAATAATAAGGTACAATAATTTAAAAAAAATGTCTGTCTGTCTGTTTGGACATGCAACATTGCATAAGTAATGAGTTCACGCGAATCATAAAGCATATCCTCAAGTAGGTTTTTTAGTCTTTGTTTCATTAAAATCGGTTCACTCTATCAGAAGTTATTGTAATTTATAAATGGACCGTTTATTTTGAAAGTGGTGTAAGTCCATTTTTGAGAAAAATGAGCTATCACGTAATTCATGCTTAATTTAATGTAATTTTTTTATATATAACTAGTCCGTGTTTAATTTCTCAAAAAAAAACCCATGTTTTGTACAACTTAAAATCGGTCGGTAAATGAAATTGCATAATCATCGATTATGAAAGTGGTGTAAGTCCAATTGACAGAGGTAGGTGGCATAGCACTAGGATGTCTATCAGTGTTTTGTTATTTTTCATTTATTTTATACTAGCTGTGTCCCGCGGTTTCACCCGCGGACGATTTGCATTGTTTCCCCTCCGTGTTTCCACTACTCGTAAGTTAAAAGATAGATATTAAAAAAAAATTGAGAAATGTATTAGAAAATGTACAGCGCATAACCTGCAGGGAATAAGTAAATTATTGTAATCAGTATCTTGTAATGACAATGTAATTGCCGTCTAAAATAAAATTTTATGTGTTGTTATGCGTATTTGTAAACAAAATTATATTAAAATGAAATATATTTTAAGCGTTATTTGATTTTTCAAAATTGAAATTAAAAGATTTTTACAATTGTCTAATTTTGAAAGTGGTGTAAGTCCATTAACAGCACATAAATATGTGTTATCGTAGTCTAATTAGCCAAAAACAAAATTATATAAACAAATTAAATGTTGATAAAACAATAGAAACAATGCCAGACCTCATATGATTTGCCTGTATTTTTAAATCAACAAATTTAGTAATCTTTAATTTTCTCGAAACAAAAGAAAATGGACTTACACCACTTTCAAAATAAACGGTCCAAATAATGAAACAACTCAACAATTAGAGAACAGTAAATAAAGTGAGTGGACTTAATACATTCAGATGATTTGATTAAATCACTGTTTTTTCTTACATATTGTCCACAGGGATGAAGTGATGTTGTGAGTACCGTTACTTAATATATTGCGTGTTTTCACATTTGGAAATTGTATCAGTGTTCTCTAGTATTTTTAGACTGACGAAGATAGCCCTCTCCGACAACGGAGGACCGGAGGCCGGAGGCCCATCTCCTCATTGCACAGGTCCGGTAGACGAGGGGAGGCAGCTGGTGTGTGCCCCATCTGGTCTCCCTATTAGGATGGAGCCCGGCGGCCACCTTCCGTTGGGGCGGCTATCCAAGGGGAATAGCGTAGATCGATCCCTTGCCGCCCTAACAATACGGTCGGATGGTACACCGTGGGGTTTTAGTCCGTGCGAATCGGACATAACTCATCCTCTCCCCCGAGAGGGTGGCGTATCCATAAGGGATTTCTCCACGTTAATAAAAAAAAGGGGTGTACTATTGAATAAAATCAGATCAAATCTCCCCTTTTCACTACAATCATTCAGTTAAACAAAATGGATTTTTTTTTTAATGTCATAGTGGGCAAACAGACACCTGATGTTAAGTGATCACCACCGTCCATAGACACTTGCAACACCATGATCGTCGCAAGTGCATTACCAGCCTGGGGAGGAGGGGAAGGGGGAGGGAGGTTTGTTGAACAGCTGAATGTGATTCTGTCAATATTTTCAAAGTTTTCCATCCTGTCTTCTCTGTGTGAGTGACACAGTTGACACAGTGTCACTATTTATATGGAGATTTTAAACCAAATTTTTTCAAATTTCCGTATGATTTTTTTAAATATTTTCGTTCATTTCGTTCATCATGAGAGTTACAAAAATAACCAAATAGGTGCAGCCTTTTGTTGATTAATTTATTTAGATATAACAGACAAAATAATATCCAAATATTGTTTTCTTTTTCAAATGTCAAAGTACACTAGCTCACCCGCGCAACTTCGTCTGCATGAAATCGGTTACTTCCCTGTTCCGAGTATATTACCAAACTCGAAAAATTTCCAAAAATCTAGAACACAATTACAACGACTCTCACTGTTGTTTCCAATTGTGAAAGCAAACAATTCAAGGACTCGCTCAAACACGTACCTAGTTGGTTTATCGAATAACTTGTACTGTACCACGCATGTGTGGAAGAAATTTCGATGAGGGGGATATAGCGCCGTCTGTCATTCAGCAACATCTGACCGTTGATTTAGTTGGATATTATTCATACTCAGATACTAAAATCACGAATAAAAAATGGGAGGGTGGGGTTAGGAAGGTGAAGATTGGGGGTTGTAGGTCTTTTTTTATGGTAAATAAAAGAAAAAACAAAAATGATCACAAAAACCTAGAGATATAACATATACTTTACGATCTATTCTCATACCTACCAAATATATATATTTAAAATTTCATCAAAATCAGTCCGGCTGTTTCGAAGGAGTTCAAAAACGAACACTGTGAAACGAGTATTTTATATATTAGATTAATTGTCATGGTGGTTGGTTAAATGTTATAGGATCTAATGCACTATAACACAATATAGTAACTTAAGAGAAAAACCAATAATACAAAACTTCCTCCATAAAGTAACACTCAGGTGTGGATAGCTTTTATGGGCATTTGCCAAGTTTTTACGAGCTCTTCAGTAAAAAATATTGATCAATACCAACTTTTACAAACCTAGTTAATGTCAAAGATGATGTTATTGTTTCAGGAGGGATGGAATAAATAACAGTGATAATTTAGCTGAAGATGATCAAGCAATGGAAGATCAGGTAAGCTTCATAAAGTAATAGAAAAACCTTACTTTATAGTCGTGAAAAATTATTAACTTTAATTGGTTCTAATTAGGTGTCAATCAGATGTCTAGTGGCCTGTATATAAGTTATCTCATGGCCTAGCCCATAGGACATATGTCATAGGATTTCATCTTGTTTTGAATGCGTTTTGAAAATAAGAGATGTTAAAACAAAATTCCTTTTTGTTTGGATAGTCCATGAGAATTCTGTGGCACTACTTGATGTTAAGTTCTTTGTAAAGACAATGGTCACTACCCACAGGTATAATATATGTATATATATCCTTTAACCGTCGCAGCTGTCATGCCGGCCTTCAAATTTCTGGAACAAACACATGGGAAAGTAAAAGAGAGTTATTATGAACTGTTTATCACTATATATCTGGTGTCTACAGCTCAGTTGTGTACAAGGCTAAGCGTTCGCTATTGTACTTGTATACCTCGCTAACACGGACCTATATTTCGAATGTGGCTAAAAGTAACTAACCAAAACCAACAAAATAAAAGTGTGTACCTACGGCGTGTGTTAAGTAAAATGTGTGTGTGAGAACTAGTAATGCGAGTGTATGGCGCTAGCAGCGTGCTTGGGGCTCCACTCGGAATCTAACCTAGGCTTGAGGCGCTGCTAAGGGAGGCCACGGCTACTGTACGGGAGCGAAGTTTACCGTCCGATTATGGTGACGAGATCGGTAGTATCGAGGGTGTGGGTTTGAGCACGCTTTGGTCAAATAGTCGGAGGAGTACAAATCGTTCGCTGTCGTTATATTGTCATGGGGATCTGTGAAAATGTTCCGCGGTCGTTTTATAGTACAAATACTTCGCAGCGGGCTTGGAACTGTAATTCGCGGCGGATACCACTAACGGGTTAGAATGGTATGCGGCTCTATCGAAATAATTTGTCGCGAGGGACTTGATGTACTCTTGGATCGAAAGAATGTACACCTTTACTGCCGTTTCATTTTTATTGGGATGCGCGTTTAGTGTATCGTGAGTACGTTGAACTCGATACATACCCACGCTCCTGTCATTAAATACTGTATTTTTTTCTAAATCTATCACTCTCAATTTTAAAAGACCATAACTATATGTCATAGTAATAAACAAATCAAAAAACCCCCACCTAAAGGGCGGTCTTTAGTGCTTACGTTATACTTGAATGAACCCAAATACAAACTACAGTATAATTTGTTTTCTCTTATTATTAATATCTAGCGGACCTGGCGGATATTGATCTGCCCTGATAAGAAAAAAAATCCTTGACACATTATATACCTAAACTTTCCTCATGAATCACTTTATTACTGGTGAAAACCGCACGAACATCCGTTCAGTAGTTTTTTTTTTTTTATGTCATAGGTGGCAAACGAACAGGTGGGTCACATGCTGTTAAGTGAACACCACCGTCCATGGACACTAACAATACCATAGGAGTCGCAAGTGCGTTGCCATCTTTTGGAGGGAAGGGTTAGGGGAGGGAGAGGAGAGAGGAGAGGGGAGGGGAGGTGGGTCTCCGGCGCTCTCACTGACCGAACGAAACGCAACAATGCAAGCACTGTTACTTCACGTCGGTTTTCTATGAGAGGGTGGTACTACCCCGGGCGAGCCGACCCATTCATACTGAAACCAATAAATAGTTTCAGCGTGGCTCTACCACCATTAACCGTTTTTGAGTTTATCGCGAACAGACGGACAGACGTCGTAGAGATCTTTGTTTTATAATATGTAGGTGACTATTGTAATATATTTCAAAATTGACTATAATAATAATAAAGCCCATTTATTTCCGATCTATACATGCTTTTTAAGATAAATTACGTTTATATAATAGCAAAAATATTGTAAATTATATAATTTTATAAAAGTTCTTGAATACTGTTATTGATGTCCATACCATCGATCGGAACCCCTTCTCGGGTAAAGGCCTCCTCCAATTTTTTCCAGACCTCTTTGTTCTTAGCTTTTTTTAACCATTCTTTTCCTGCTATCGCTTGTATGTCCTCTATCCATCTTTTTCTGGGACGCCCTCTTCTCCTTTTTCCTCTTGGTCCTTCCTATATAGAAGTCTTTAATGTCCAACTGTTGTCGGCGTATCTCGCTATATGTCCTGCCCACCTCC
>MU158815.1:57282-76491 GCA_015888305.1 Antheraea pernyi
CTAATTGGTTGGACCGACTTTCACGGGGCTTTTACGGGCAGATAACTAGCGGGCTCGGAAGACGTTGTCGCGCCCGGATAATAGAATGAAAACTTTGACAAATTATACCTAAACCTTCCCCATAAATTATCATTCTATCTACTGGTGAAAATATGGTAAAAAACTGGTGAAAATGGTAGTTTTTGACTTTATCGCGAACAGATAAGCTGTCAGAGGACTTTTTTTTAACCGACTTCGAAAAAGGAGGAGGTTACTATGTTCGGTTGTATGTATTTTTTTTTATGTATTTTAATCGATATTTTAGTCAATTGTGAATCGATTTTAATGATTCTTTTTTTATTTGAATTGGTACACTATGTAGTGATTAACTGCTACCTGGGCATTCGTTCGTGTGAAATTGATCAAACATATGTTACAACCGCGATAGATGTGTACCTTACTGGACTCCAATAATAATAAATATACCTAATTGAAAGTCATATATTTGTATGTAATATGAATTATATCATCTTTTTGGTCAATTTGGCGGCCATATTGTTTTATTTAATGCGTTTGCTTCTACATAACTCAGCGTTTATAGCAACGTATAAGAATAACTTAAGTATATAGACAATACGGGCATATTATATCTATCTATAAAATAAAAGATTTAAGATATATTGTTCGATAATGTATAGTTTATAATTTTCATTACTTTCTTATATAGTGTTAGTGAGCACTGAGTTTGGTATATAGTAGGTTGAAACTCCAGGTATGTTGCTGATGATAAATCCCATCACATTCGATATATTATTAGTATTCATATATCTAATGTACACGTTACATGTTACAGTAGATGGCGTTCGTGTCGAAGTTACAAATGTTTTTGAAAAAGCGTTTCTGTAATGTACACACCCACCCACAATTTTACATTTCTTTAATACATTTTAAAAAAGAGCGTGCGGAGCCGCGGGTAACAGCTAGTATATTAAAATAGATAAGAATGGAAATCTAACGTGTCTGTATTGTTTTGATTTTCGTGAAAAAAATTGTCTAGGAATAAGTAATAGAATACATTTCAATCATTTTTGGTAAAATATCTGTCCGTCTGTCTGTTTGTATGAACACTCATCACTGCTAAAGCACTGCGTTCACAATAAATCATGTAGCATATCATCGGGAGTAACTTAGTCTTTGTTTCATTAAAATCGGTCGACTCTATCAAAAGTTATTGTAATTTGAGTGACGGCTCGAGGTAAGTGCGAGAGAAGAGTAGTAATCTATACTAATATTATAAAGCTTATTTGTTTGGTTCAACGCATTAATCTTAGGAACAACTGGTCCGATTTGAAAAATTAAAATTCTTTCACTGTTAGATAAATCATTTATCGAGAAAGGCCATATATCATTATGCTAAGACCAATAGGGGCAGAGCACCAATTAATAAAGTTTCCAAATTTGGGTATTTTTTTCCTTTTGACAGCTTCCGCTGCGTACGCCCAAAGTAACTTCCACGCGGCCGAAGTATCGGGAAGAAGTATTGTCCAATAAACCTCATTTATAATATTTTCAGCTTATCGGCAGCTCGCGAAGACGACGCTGGTTACGCTGCAGGCGCCGGTGATTCGGTAAGTGTTCTATTGGATTTAGCATGATTTTTTTATCTGTTTTCAATTTTCTCCTACCAGCATGAGATAGCATTATAATCTATGGTGAATATGTGACTTTGGCATATTATGACTTTAATTTTTCCGACTCCTTCCATATTTAAAACATGGCTTTTTGCTGGGTAACTATTTTTAGAGTGTATTTATATATGTATGCCCTATATCTTTGGTACTGTTATATTTCCCGACTGTATAAACTATTGATGATTAGGTTCCTGGTCAGTACTATTTGGATCCAGACCGATCTTGTGTATTTAACTTAAGGATTTCACGGTCACTCCGGTTCTAGATCCCGTACACGCTGGTTGACATTTAAATTTCAATATCTTTTAAGCGATTTAATTAAAAATAAATTGTATTTTAAAAACCATCTTGCAAGTTCCCGGATAACAGTACGCTCTGTAACTTAAGTATAAATATGTAATATACATTTTAATATATAAATTGGCTTCTTTTAATAAGCATGATGTATATAACGAATAATCATTTAAATCAATACTATAGATAATTAAATGTTAAAAGAATTTAAAAATGTATATATTTTTATATTAAAAACGAGCGAGACTAATACGAATGAATCCAAATATAAATACAAAATATAACGATCCAACATGTTATACAGAACACCAATCATAGTGAATTACGTCATACCTTAGTAAACATTGTTTCTCTTCGGTCGAAGTGTTTCGAGTTTCTTCTCTGTTAACGTTTATACAATAGTATCTCAATTATTCTCTAGTTCAAAGCTATGGAATTATCTAGTTTTTTATTATTACAACTGAAACAAAGAACGGTCGTCAATCGAAGAGACATTTATAGTGACAATCCCGTCTAATTAATTTAGAATTGATGTCGTTGATGTTGAGAGCTTGCGTTAAATAAAAACATTTATATAGGATACTTAGTATAATTGTTCATATATATCATTTGATAAGTACTTTATAATAAAAGTAGTAACCTCTAATAATAATATAAAAAATTAAAAAGAAAAACAAATAACCTTAAAAATTGCCTCATTAAACTTAATTTTAAAAGTGTTTGAATTCCATAATGTATTAATTAATTATAAATTCAGAGAACAAGTTTATTACGTAACACTGTGTTTACAATATAAAGTAAAAAAAAACTGTAGAAACTATAGATAATGCCGTGCAAGATTAAAGTAATTCGCTTCTGATGTTGATGTTTGGGACATGAAATTGTTGGGATTTTTTATGTACATATAAATCTTACACACGGTCTGCACACCGATTACGTAATTACTAAATTATTGTTTGTCCCATGTATCGTTACAAATAGCTTTCACTTAGCCATGACGTCATAGGTAAGCGCCATGAAAAACATTTATTTAATCAGCATTTTTAATAACCCTCTTTATTGTAATTGTCCATACATTTATTATATAAATTAGGACGAAAAAGATAATTTTTCTGGTTGGATTATTTTGCTGACATCCGAGTCTCCTATAGAGACATATTTAAAATGAACGTGTGTTGTAGTTTTTGTGATGTGTGAACAATACAACTAGCAAAATTTAGATCCTCAAGGATTCATAATTCCCCAGGGTCTATATTTCGCTCTTTGCATGATCTTCTCAGCTTTGGGGCAAATGGTCTTCGAAATTTTAAAATGAGAACGCACGTTGACAAATTACAAAGGTCCGGTTGTGATGAGAAATTTGTCAACAGACCGAGAACACGTTGTACTCGTGCAAGACGAAGACGAAGCTATCCTGGCAGTGTTGCGAAACGAACGACAGTTCCACATCGTCAACATGCACGCTATGCTCTGAGAACCAAAGCGATATGAAAGATAAGTCCGAATTGACGAGTAAAGTTAGTACAACTTATTCGAGTAAAATCATCGATAGCAAAGTGACTAGGTCTAGTAAATATGTAGTGGAAACGTTGGGTAAGACATCAGATGTTAATAGTAAAACGGATGATGTGAAACGAGATGAGAGCGATGGCATGTGTGAGTTGAAGTTTAGCGATTTCAATACCGATCCGGACGATGAGGATGAGACTAATAGAATTATACAGTTGAGGAATGCTGATTATATGGATATTGTTGATGATAATTTGAAATTGGTTATAGCCCTCGAAGGTTATCCGAAATCGAAAATGCGGTTGCAACGAATGCAACTGTTTCAAAAGTGTCTCACTGATATAATAGAGATGCAGCTTAAAAATGGCCTTTTAAGGAAAGTCCCCAATTTCCTCGATTATTACTTAAATAGAGGTGCCATTGTTTGCATTTGTAAAGATGATGAAACTAGAAATTGGATGGTGAGAATTTCGCTGGGGCTACAAGAGCGAATGGGTAGCAATTTAATTTTGCTAAAAGCCGACCTGAAAAGGCTGTGTTTGGCTGTTTTGAAAATACCTCGTAGAAGCTGGCCTGCAACTGCTCAGGACGCTTTTAAACTTTTACAATATTTTAACCCCACGTTAAACACGAATTTATGGAAAATTTACGCGCAGAAGTTTGTAGACGATGTTGAATGTACATATTTTCTGATAGATCGAGTCTCGGGTGAAATTATTAGAGGATCTGCATTTAAAAATGTTATAGATTATTCGCATATGGAATTTGAATTGGCTGGATATAAGGAAATTTATTATGAATGTCTATTGTCGAGTATGCAAGAAGATTTGAGTAGTGTAACATCCAGAGTAAAACTTTTAGAAGAGATCAAATCTGGAGAACCTACGCCTAGGAATTTGTCTGATATCAGTAATGTGAAAGCGGATAATGTAACAAAAGTTGAGAATAGCGTTGCTACTGATAATGAAAATAATGATTCAGAATGCTTAGCAACTCTAACAGAAAGTTACGTGGTTAAAGAAGCAGATGTTGAAAAAGAAATAGAAAATTCTTTCAAAGAGAATATTCTGATGAAACTAAAAGATGTACAATACATTAGTGACAAAGAAGAAGTGCTTGTTTGGTCTGGTGAGACTAAAATATTTACAAGCGACAATGAAATCGAGAGAACTGATCAAATTAATTGCGACGACAATTACGTTCTTGAGGACAATAAAAAACTTATTCCTACGTCTGATATTACTGTTTCAGACAATATTCCAATGGCTGAGTCTTTAGGTGAAAGTAAAAATTCTATTGCTAAAAGTAGCAATTTTAATATTGACAGTAATAGAGGAATTGCTTACTACAGACGCACTAACTATTTACATGTTGAAAATGAGCTAAAAGTAGCTCTAACTTTGGAAGGTTATCCACAGAATAAACTAGATGGTACTCATATAAGGCGTCTCAAGCATCTATTTAAGGAATATTTACATAAAGATATTAAGATGAAATTGTTTGCCAATTTAATTACACCCAAGTTCCAAGATGTTTACTTGTCGAATGGAGCAATTATTTACGTATGCGATAGCATGGAGACCAAAGATTACCTTATTGATATCGTACCTAAGTTAATAAGTTCAACAGGTTTAAAGCTAACTTTTAGAGATTTGAACAGTTTAGTTAGGTATACGAGAGTGGTTATGCGGCTTCCCGCTGAGTATGCTCACGTTGAATCTGCAGATTTACTGCTCTCGTTACAATCACAGTATCCAGGTTTGAAGCCGGACTGCTGGAAACATTATTCTGATGTTGCCGGTAAACAGAAGCGTGAGTTTGGCGTCGATCCTGTATCTTTGGAAGTAATTAAGAACCCGAATTTTAATCCGTTGTACGACCGAGAGATATTGACATTTAGAATTATCGACAGACAGAAGAGAGATGTTAGTTTTGAAGATAGTATACCAATAGATGATGTAAAAGATGCTGAAAGTGAACAGCGCAGAGAGAATGTAGTAAAGGCTATGTACATTCCAATAGATCTACAAGTTATAAAGGCACCATTGACAAAAATCAGAACGAATCATTATTTGGATCTGATCGCCGACGATGTTAAACTTTACGTTGGCCCATCAGACTATCCAGAGACACGTATCGATGAAGTATTATTCCACACGATAAAAAGAACGTTCGAGAATATTGTATGCGACTGTTTAGACAATGGAGATTTTGATGAGGAACATATACCGCAATTTTACGACATGTACCTTTTCGATGGTGTTATTTTTATAATTAGCAAAGACATGCCCTCCAGATTGTGGGTCGAAAAAGTCCTCTCAAATGTTAATAACAAATTGAATCTGCAATTAAAATCGACAGAGTTCAGAGGAGCCGTGGGGATTGTAAGCATGATAATAAAAACAGGTAAGCGAACGGATGAAGTTATTCGAATATTGCAAGAACAGAACCCTAGATTGCGTACGAGATTTTGGCGTCAAATAAGTATCGTAAAAACTGAAACAAAGTCGGACGTTGTTCTGCAAATAGATAAAGTATCCGCTGAAGTGATAACGTCTCCGAAATTTAACAAATTCGTCGATGGTGACCCAGTTGAGTTTAAATTGGGTCATTTACGATTTCTTTTAAAGCCTAAAGCTAGTTTGGAAGAGTTAAGTAAAGCGAACGTGAAGAAACTCGAGAGGAAAAGTAAGAAAACTGGAAAGAAGAATAAAAGGGTGACCAAAAGCAATGGTGGTACGAATTTAGAGAACAAAAATGAACACGCTGATAAGACAATCGAAAGTAAAGTTACAAAAAGTATGGACACTAATAAATCGAAAGAGTTACCCGGTGTATCTAGTATTAAAGTGAATTTAGAGATACCACTAAACATACTCCCAGATCATGAGGATGAATTGAACATTATATTTGAATTGCTTGAAAATAAAAATCCAGGACTGAATACGGAGTCATGGGAGATTTACAATGAATCCCTATACCCCGGTGATGGTAAATTTACATTGTATGTGGATAAACAATCGGTTTTTGTAATTGAAAGCAAAAATTTCGACCCAACTATAGGTGGAGAGATTTTACGATTCTCTTTTTAATTTTAGTATAAAGTTTTGAGGAAACTGTAAGGTACAACGTCGTACAAATATTACAGGATTTATCCTAAAGAGACCATTGATAATTTAGGTAATTTCGTGTGAATGGAATTGTATTTTATACAGGCTAGATCATGTATAAATTACGTCATACGTATTTCATTGTTTTAGATGATACTTCTCCCCTTACTGCGTTCCTGCATCTTTGCACTTGTGCGACTCTTTTTTTATTCTTGTGTGGCGTCATTTATAGACCTTTTTTCGTACAAATCTAAGACTGTTCAATAAGATTTATGGTTTTTATATTTGCTCCATATTTCATATTGCGTCTCTGTATCTCGAATCACCTTGTGACAAAATGTCAGATTTTGTCGACCGTCTGTCTCTTATTGCGTGACGTAATTTATGCATTGCCTCTGAAGAGTCGACTTTTGTCGATTTACAAATACACATTAGTAACGTATAATTTTTTAAGATGCAAAACGCTTCAAGAACTGTAATGATAAATTAAATAATATTAAAACGTTACCAGCTTGAATGGTTCGTCTAATGCTACTTCCATACGTACGTTTATCGTCACAGAGTATGTCTATGCTCGTAATAAATACAGCTGTAAGAACATATTATCGTCATGCGTTACGAACTATCGGCCTGCGTGACGACCGACGTAGCACTATAACAGGGCGCGTGTTTTTTACACCACACCATAGGAATTTGGAATCGCTAATTTCCAATTTTCATTGCAATGACGAACAGAGGTTTGCAAACGAATTGAGATTAGTTGTTTTTAGCGCAATGAAACTTCGTCACGCGAGTATGGAGGTAGCATAACAGTGGATGCATCACGGAAGCTTTACACCCTCTTGCCAATAATATTGAATACGTATTCGTTTTGTGTAATATTTGTGTGGACGGTATTTTATGTCTTAAGATTTTAGTTCTTAATTTAGTCTGGTAAAACATTCCTTATTCCATTTCGCTAGCGGTTACAAGAGAAAATCAGATGCTCTTCATTTTGTGCATTCTCAAGTGAACCAAGTTATAGTAACCCTATTTTGCAAAGTTGTCTATAGTTCTCATGCATTCCCACTAAATGGTCTGATATTATTAGTGTGACCGATGCTCCTCCTACACTGGCGCGAATTATCACTTGCAAAGTCACACTGCGTCATTGTTTTTGACTGTTTTTACCAAAGTGTGACCGAAATGTATAGTCCTCTCAGAACCTTATACAAGTATACCTTTGCTAAAAAAAATTTGGTTCTTCAATTATCCAGATTTTACAAAAAATATGTTTTTCTGAATGTACCCCGCGATTGGTTAGTCGCTCGCAATATTTTTACAGGACACTCATTAGTAGTTTCTGGTTCAAAATCAATTTAAAAAATAGGTGTTTCATATTTGACCATAATTATCTAGAGAAAAACAAAAATTATATTTAATCCTCTACGCGTGTATGTTAAAGCACAGTGTCAAAGACCGTCAGGTAAAGTGAATGTGAACGTGGGAACAGCATGAACAAAACAAAAGCGTGTATTGTCCGTTTTATTATCGAAGTTTATTAACTCCGGGTCGCATATTGTATCTTTTGGTCATTGCACCTAAGCTTATTACGATTGTGTTTATACTTTTGAAAGTCTTAGAACAAACTTTAACTAAGTTTCTCTTTGTTGTTTAATAGTATTTGTTTTGATATTATTATTTTATATGTTAACTGTGACCATGAACTATCATCTCTTAGAATATTGTAAGCGACTAACCTAACATCTGGTGTATTCGAGAAAGTTCGATAATCTCTAATCAAGATGATTGAGAATTGCTGATTGTATCTTATAATTGTTTTTTATTATTACAGTTAAAAAATAGGTATAGTCTGCGTCAAAATTTATGACTGTTGTGAACATAGCTTCAAGTACAGCGTTACGCAGTTACGCGTTACGCGTTAACAGTACGGTCGAGATGTCAACACAAAACGAATTCAAACTATTATTATGGCACTTTAATAATGCCATTTTTTTTTTCAAGTTTTTCGCTATGCTTTCAATTTAATACGCTTTCAATTAATTAAGATTCAAGTAGATATTTACTTATTATCTTTATATATAAATTTCTTCTGTGCGTGTGTATGTCACTGAACTCCTCCTAAACGGCTGGACCGATTTTGATGAAATTTTGTGCGCATGTTCCCGTGGATCCGAGAATGGTTTCGATTCACAATTGGACCCGGTAGGTGGCGCTGTGGTTGAATTTAAGATAAACTTTTTTATTATCAAGGCAGAACAACGTCCGCACGGCCCGGTAGAGTATTAAGTAATAAGGATGTGGCAGTATAAGCACTAGATGTTGTAGTGAGTGCACTTCGAAAAATGTTGTTTCTATGGAAGGCGTTGCTCTACGATAAATAAATATTTATTACGAATTTATTAATAAAACGTTTATTGTTATATCAATAAATAACAATAAAGAGAGAAAATAATAAAAATAGCCACGAGAAAAAGAAAAGATCGAAAATATAAATCAACTGGCAACGAATCTATTCTGAATGTACTGCTACGGCACTGACAGTACACACGTGTCGGCGTTTATGCAATAGGGGGTGAGGTAAGTACGCGGGTGAAGCCTTTTCCCTTTCACCTCATCTGCGTCCCTCTGATATCTAAATTTGTATTCTTCGCATCTACTTCAGAGCGGTTAAAAAGTTTGACGCGGACTATACATTTTTTTTTTCTATGTCATAGGTGGCAAACGAACAGGTGGGTCACCTGGCGTTAAGTGATCACCACCGTCCATAGACACTAGCAACACCAGGGGAGTCGCAAGTACGTTGTCACCCTTTGTGGGAAGGAAGAGGGGACTTAGACGAGAGGGGAGGGGAGGTGGTCCTCCGGCGCTCTCACTGACCGAACGAAACGCAACAATGCGAGCATAGTTACTTCACGTCGGTGTTCTGTGAGAGGGTGGTACTAACCCGCGCGAGCCGAGCCATTCATGATGAAACTAGTAATAGCTACAGCGTGGCCCTACCACCTCGATAACTATTCTGAATGTACTGCTATGAGCACTGACAGTACACACGTGTCGGCGTTGATGCAATAGGGGGCGAGGTACGTACGCGGGTGAAGTTGCTCCCCTTTCACCTCATCTGCGTCCCTCTTATACCTAGATTTGTGTTCTTCGCATCTACTTCAGAGCGGTCAAAAAGTTTGACGCGGACTATACATATTGTCATATAAGTACATGATGACAATTGAAATCCTAGGTGGTGACCAGTATTTTCTGAAATTTTGCGACATTTTGGGAGAAGTATGTGACTCATCAGTTTTTATACTTTATATTATAATAATATCAAAATTATGAATTTTAAACAGTGATTTAGTGATATTTTAAATCACATTAATTTTAATATAATTATGACCACCGCGATTAATTTATGTTTTTTTTTTATATACATTAGTTTCGAGTAAGTGTTTTATGTTATTGATGAATTTGCCTAGTATGTTATGTGATTTTATCTTTTTTACTCTCTACAATTAGGTCTTAGATTGATTTTAATTAAACGTATGGATTTGAAGTCACGTTTTTTAAATAACCTTCGTGTCTCATCTGTGTTTGGTTGTCTGTCGTGTGCAGGCGTGGCTTATGGTTTAATGTAAAACCATCTTTAACACTGCAAAGAAATAGCCGGAAGGGTCTAATTGGCAATATATACTAATATTTGAGGTGTTTTATTTATTTATTTATTTACACATTATGCGTTAAATATGCAATGGCGGACCTAATGCCGAAGGCATTTTCTGCCAATCAACCATTAGATGATGCAGAGATAAATGTTTTCGTTAGGAGTATCAATTACAAACCTTGATGTCAAGCTTAGATTATTATTGAGATTGGTTGTAAATATACAGGTTGTAATTACTTAACGTTAACTCATTTGCTTACTGCATGAAATGATAGTTTAGAAAAAAAAAAAAAAAACAAAAAAAAACACGCTTTAATAACAAAAGTTTAAATGGTACAAAATAAAGTATTAATATTTTGTTTGACATATATATAACATGTGCGAGAATAATTTTTATATATTTAAAATAAGAATAAAGCGATTGATTAGTGATTTGAATTCGACAATAAAAATTTCAACATTATTGAGGATTTTTTTAAGGTGAAAAATGAGAAAGGTATTTAAATTTAAAACTATATATACCAGTCGTGTTATACGGATCTGAATGCTGTGCTACGAAAGAGACGGATGAGAAAATATTGCATGTGGCAGAGATGCAAATGTTAAGATGGATGTGTGATGTAACTAAGAATGGATAAGATTAAAAACTAAAAATATATCAGAGGAATATGGCACCAGTGATTGTGAAGTTGAGGAGTAACATGGCACGGGTTTATTATGAGGAGAGATGATAATTATGTATCTTAAAAGTTTTGAGGTGGAGATATAGGAGTAGAAGAAGACCGAAAACTGTGGATGGGTTTTTATTAGTAGTAGGTACTTATTCATAATAAAATTAATTCCAAATGGTTATTGTTAATCTACAATACTAAATCCTAGTTAATAACGACTCAAAAACGAAAGTCGACTATACGCTTAGTTAAGTAACTGACATGTTTGGATTTAAAAAACTTAAGGGTGGTATACCACTCGCTATATATTCACGTAAATACTTTAAAATCCACATAAAGACCGCCTGTCATCAATTTTTGATTGCTGATTTTACAATACAGACACTATAAGTAAGTGTTTCTAATAGAATCAATTAATTCAAAAATTATAATAAAATGATAAAAAATTACCAGTTTCCGATTGTTTTCTTTGTATTCAGCCAACTACCTGCCTATCTGCCAAATTTGCACTTTCTAGGTCATCTGGACATGGGTTAGAATTTTGGTCTATAGGTCAGTCAGTGATAAAAATGACGATGGAGTTTTGAATGTTAATATTTATATAATTGTTAGAGGGGTGTTTATAAAATTTCGAGCATATGTGTATGTATCTCAATGCGTGACCAAATCTGACATGTTTATTTTGTTCGTTTTTGAGATATGAGGGGGTCAAAAGTGGATCTAAATGGAACTTGTAATATTGAACACGGTAGCGCGCGCTCGCCATTCTGTTAGCTTTGAACTTGGCTTATAGACAAGATGTGTATATTGTATTAGGTAAAGTTTGTTCTAAGAATTTCAAAAGTCTGGATAATAACTCAAATAAACCTAGGTTGAATGACCGGTGATAAAACCTGCAAGCGGCGACCCGGAGTTAATAACTCTCGATGATAAAACGGACATTAAACCCTTTTGTTTGTTCATACTTTGATAAATTATCCTTTGTTAGTTGGTTGGCTTCACTTTCACTTTTAGAACCGTAGAGGATTGTATATAATTTTTGTATATTTCTAGTTAGTTAGGTCAAATATTAAGCACCTATTTTTTTAATTGATTTAGAACGAGAATCGAGTGCTGAGAGCCCTCCATAAATGTTGCTACTGTCTAAACATTTACTTGGTATAGATTTCTTATTTGACTAGAACGAGCTAGTTTTTTTATTGTACTCATATTGTTCAATGCAACCTTGAATAAACTTATTTCTAACTAGCTGACCCATGCTCACTTCGTTGGGCGGTAATAGGCATTATCAAGCTACAACATTTTTCTAGAACTTAATTAAGTTAAGGCAGCGTTCGTAAGAAACGTTTTACCATTTTTTCTCCGACTCCCCAGATATTACCCCCTACAACCTCGCAAACTTTACCTCTTTATGATATTAGTATAGATAATATAATTAGTTAATAGCTTCAGCCCGTGACTTCGTACGCGTGGAATGGTTATTTTGCGCTGAAACGCAGCGGAAGCTCTGAAAAGGAAATAATGCCCCGATTTTGCAACATTCTTCATTGCTGCTCGGCTCCTATGGGTCTTAGCGTGATGATATATAACACTGAAAGAATTTTCCAAATCAGACCCGTAGTTCCTGAAATTACCCCTTACAAACTCACAAACTTTACCTCTTTATAATATTAGTATAGATTGTGATGACTTTGGTCAATGTTTGTTGCCACACTATATATATATTTTAGTGTAAAAAGTATTTAAATTGGTATTAGAAATGTTTTAAGCATGCTGTGACGGTAAAATTGACTGGGGTAGGACCATTTTCTCATCGGCTTTTAGTAACTATAAAGTAAATAAAGTGGGTAAATTGTGTTGGTGCTAACTCACACACCTTTTATTTATTCGTGGTGGAATTATATAGAAAAGGAAACTGAAGGAATACTCTGGAATGTAATAATTTGAACAAGAAGTGGACCGCAAAATAGATAAGTACAGAAAGAGAGCTCTGGCTGACCTTGTTTATAATTATGTAGGCATAAACTTGATTATAATTTAGTGTATGGCTTTGTATGGTTTGGGAAATTAATTTAAAAAAGATTTATTGTTCATACTTCATTTAAATGTATTTTGGTTTAACATATAGAAGTATTGGTCTCTAAAGTTTTGTAAAAAACTATTATTTCCGTTTGATTGATGGTCGATAGCAGATCCTAGTAAGGATATGTATGCTTGTATCTAGTATGGAGTCAGCTCTCTGTACTTGTCTGTTTTTTTGTTGTCATTGAAACACGTGAATTGGAACGCAGCTAAAAATTCCCGGGCTTCAGCGCGAACAGTCGCGTGCGTGCGTCCAGTGCGGTCGGCGGGCGGACGCGTTCTGCGCTCGGTGCCGACTGACGCCGTATTGTTCGGAACGATGCCAGCGTCGTGATTGGTCGGAGCGGCACAAGTCTGTGTGTCACAACCTCGCACGGTGAGATATCTTCTTCTTACCCTTATTCCATCTAAATAGTGTCTGGAACACCTCGTCACGTTGGCTTTTGGTTGTATTTTTTTTATTAGAACGTCTCCCTGTAATATACAATAGTTTCACTTCTATCGTGTATCTTTACATCCTTTTGTTCTTTTTTTTTAAGTTAAGCATGTAATTTATGTCCGATTTCATCGGGACCAACGTTTTATATGCCCTTTACATCTAGAAAAGACAAGTTAAACAGGGTTATGAAGATATATATTTTTTGTGACTGTTTAATCCAATTCGGGAGCGGCAGCCTTAGTAAAGCGTTTTCTCTGTCACTTGACGATGGATAAAGATAACGAAACCACTATACGAAATCAAATCACTATCTCTGTCTCGTACGTGTCAAATTAAAATCCGGGTACTATAAGTACATCGACTGATGAATTTTCTTTTTGTTAACAGCCTGGCTGCATCCGGAGACATCGTCAATAATGAAGAGGAGTTACCGTGAGTAGTTTTTATTGTTTTGAGATGAAAAATATAATATTGACGATAAAGAAAGCGTTTGTCTAACTGTCTGAGTTAACATTGCTTTCCGTTTTTTTTATTCTATCTCTCTCTCTCTCTCTCTCACTATAGTGGCTAGTTTCGTACTATTCACAATTGTTGCGTTGAAAAATGCGTATTTTTATCTTTATTTAATTTAGGGATTTGGGCTACTATAATAGTCTGACCGCAACCTCTGTACCACGCTATAGGTACGCTCATAGCGAGATGTGGTGCGGGGGGAGCGAACGGGCTGTCTGTGTCAGACTCACATGAGATAAAATATATAACAATGGCTCGTGTGTTAAGATATGATATTTACAAGAATTAAATATTCATTTCATTTATATTGGTCCTTTATTTGCATTTACCTAAAAACCATATTGTACAAAGTCATTGGATTGGGTTTTATTATACTCGTATATATACAGCTCCAAAAAATTGTGCTTTGTTGTCGTAAGATCTGTCTGACACTAGAAATCTCATGTGAGTTGAAGCGTTGAAGCATACCTAAGGCGAGGTACAGCGGTTGCCGTCCTATTATAAGAAGACATATCCCATTGTATACGAACCTTTCCTACTATAAGAAGACATATCCCATTGTATACGAACCTTAGCACATTTGCAAAACAATTTCATAAAATTTTGACTTCTTCACTTGAATATGCATTCAAGGTTCTATGGAAGATCTATTAAATTGAAGTTTAACTGTTCTATAACACCCTTCTCATTTTGCATTCTTCCGGTCACATTTTGTTAACAAAAGTTGCAAATTTTCCATTGCTTCACACTTTACCGCACAATTGGGTGATACAGCCTTTTCTCACAAAAAATGAGATATGTTGAAAAACGCGTTGCAGTAAAAGTCCGACTTTAGAATACAACTTTGGCCGCTTAAGGCCGTTTAAGTTTTGTTTGTAAAATAATAATTTGAGTTTACATTTCAAAATGAACTAAATGCAATTTTAGCTGTTCAACCCCTTCAAATTTTGTACATCTATACTTAATATCATAAAGTTGAAGAGTTTGTTAGCTTGAACTCGCTAAACTCAGGAACTACTGGTCCGATTTGAAAAATTCTTTCAGCGTTTAAATAGCACATTTATCGGGAAGGTTTTCTTTAACTTTATTTTTGGCAGCCAATCTGTTAGATTATCACTGCCATTGTCGAGTGAGTATCGATATCACAAGTTTCTTGATATAATTACAATGAACTAACAAGATGGCGGCCATCTTGTTAGAACTTTCCGTGGAGTTTTTATGGCATCTCAGTATTCATGGTCCGTGGTATTATTTTCCATTCACTTCACTTATGCATAATAAACAAACTATATTACATAAAACACCACCAATTTTACACAATATAGAGTCAAGTAACACAAGATTATGAATGAAATATAAAATCCACTACATTACAGACCAAAATCGCGCCATAAACTGAAATATCGAGAAGGTTATAGGCTATATATATTATAAGACCAATAAGAACGGAGGGCCAATAAAGGGCCTTCGTTCTCAATTTACAGGAACTGGAAATGTTTAAAACAATTAAACATGTTGTATGAACGATTAATATTGAATTTAGCACATTTTGAAATGTAACGACATATTTGTAATACTACAGGAACTCGTCTGGTACTGCGAGTCCCCGACAAGCGCCATCAGTCATACAAACTAAGCGATTCCCGAGACGTGACGAACCTAAACCAGACAGGGAAAATAAGGTATTATCTATTGTCTACTCTTTTTAACTTTCCTGAATAAGATATCATAGACTGGCAATTTTTCTGCCGTTACTCTCAGGTTCACTATGTCAGATGTCGGGTATAGATTTTGTTATTTTGCAAAGAACTATATTGTGATTTTTTTAGTGGTCAAAAATATTAAAAAAAAAAAAGTACGTTTATCAGTATGTACACACGGAGGAAGTAGAACCTCTTTGGCTCATTATATTATACAGGCTGAATGTTTAGACAGTAGCAATATTTGTGGAGGATACTCTGCACTCGATTCTCGTTTAACAAAACAAAAGGCTTTAATCCCCTTTTTATTATCGAAAGTTATTAACACCGGGTCGGCCCTCACAGCTTTTGACACCGGTCAGTTGGTCACGACCCGAAATTGTGTTTAATGAAGGGCCCAGTAAGCTATGTGGTCAAGACCATCTCACACAGATCAGTAGAAATAGAATCGATTACAGTGCCATCTATCGGTTCCTAGTACATTTTTAAAGTGGTTCAACACATTGGCGTTTGTTGCGTACCACAGTTTCACTCGGGAAGGTGAGAAACGTTCTTGCACCACCGTATGTGGGAACAACATACAACTGTGGATTTGCAATACGTCGTGGGCTGGTGCGGTGGTTATACTTTTCTTAGGGAAGAGGCTTATGGCCTTGCAGTAGGTATCCTATATGACGATGATGCTTACAGAATTCCATATCGCCGGAGCGTAAAGCACCAATAATGGCAGCGCCGGGGTACCGGCAGAAGGGGGGAGAGTCGCGGGCGAACACTTCGTCCCAGAAGAAGAACCAGGAGATGAAACGGCCTCCGTACCGACAACCACCCAAAGACGAGCCCGAGGAAGACTGGGGAAATGCTAGTAAGTGTAATAGGGACCTGTTCGCACTGGGCTAGTAATTTAAACGAGTATTGAGTAATTTTGGTAGCTAAAATGTGAGTATTTTACAGTCGAATACACAAGTTTAACGCCAATAAAGTAATAAAGCCACCGGCAATTGCTCTTTCAGTGACCAATAAAATCATCTGAGTGTAAGTCCATTTACTTTTTAAGTCTGTCTACTTTTTCTCTCACACTTAAACCATTAGTCAGTCCTTTGTCAGGCATTAAAATTACAATAGCTTTGATAGACCGAACCGATTTTATTGAAACAAAGGCTAAATGATACTCGAAAACATGCTTTATAATTTTCTTAAGAGTTTTGAGAACGCATTGATGCATGGCCAAACAATAAAGACAAATAGACAGACAGACATTTCTAAAAATTTCTTAGAAACTTACAACAATTTTAAGTGCAGACGCGTTAGATTTACATTCTTATTATATACTAGCTGTTACCCGCGGCTCCGCACGCTCTTTTTTAAAATGTATTAAAGATATGTAAAACTGTGGGTGGGTGTGTACATTACAGAAACGCTTTTTCAAAAACATTTGTAACTTCGACACGAACGCCATCTACTGTAACATGTAACGTGTACATTAGATATATGAATACTAATAATATATCGAATGGGATGGGATTTATCATCAGCAACATACCTGGATTTTCAACCTACTATATACCAAACTCAGTGCTCACTAACACTATATAAGAAAGTAATGAAAATTATCTATAATACATTATCGAATAATATATCTTAAATCTTTTATTATATAGATATAATATGCCCGTATTGTCTATATACTTAAGTTGTTCTTATACGTTGCTATAAACGCTGAGTTATGTAGAAGCAAACGCGGTAAATAAAACAATATGGCCGCCAACTTTAACTAAACAGATTTAACTAAAAAGATGATATAATTCATATTACATACAAATATATGACTTTCAATTAGGTATATTTATTATTATTGGAGTCCAGTAAGGTACACATCTATCGCGGTTGTAACATATGTTTGATCAATTTCACACGAACGAATGCCCAGGTAGCAGTTAATCACTACATAGTGTACCAATTCAAATAAAAAAAGAATCATTAAAATCGGTTCACAATTGACTAAAATATCGATTAAAATACATAAAAAAATACATACAACCGAACATAGTAACCTCCTCCTTTTTCGAAGTCGGTTAAAAAAAAGTCCTCTGTCAGCTTATCTGTTCGCGATAAAGTCAAAAACTACCATTTTCACCAGTTTTTTACCATATTTTCACCAGTAGATAGAATGATAATTTATGGGGAAGGTTTAGGTATAATTTGTCAAGGTTTTCATTTTATTATCCGTCTCCGTCCGTATAACGTCTTCCGAGCCCGCTAGTTATCTGCCCGTAAAAGCCCCGTGAAAGTCGGTCCAATCAATTAGGAGATAGAAGGATATTGCGGACGAAGTCTTGAGAAACAAAATAAAATAGTCTAAGTTACTTCTTATAAGGTGAGTTATCTTCCAGTGAAAGTCCCGTGAAAATCAGTTCAAGCATTACGGATATTCCACTGCGTCCGAAGGCGAATAAAAAACCTAAATTATTTTTTATGAGGTCTGTTATCTATCAGTGAATACCCCGTGAAAATCGGCCCAAAGTAATGCGGACGAAGCCGCGGACAAATAAAATACAATATGTCAACCGCTATAATTTCGGTTATCTGGCAGTAAAAAGTAAAATTCCCGTTAAAATAGGTCCAGTCGTTTTGGAGATTACCCAGAACAAACAAACAAACAGACAAAATATAATAATATAAAAATATAGACAAAGTATAAAAAAAGTTTTTTTTGGTCATTTGTAGCCATATCCATTCATCAAAAAGTTGTTATTTTAATTGTACATACACAAACTTTATTTTTATAATACGTAATATAGAACAAATAAAAAATTGGAAATAAAAGTAGTATAAAATTTCGAATACGAAAACAAAATAAACTTTGAAAATGTTAGCTTTGATACTTACCACATAACTTCAGAATTGGCAGTATGGATTAATTCCTTCGCCTATGAACTATTTGAATAGGAAAACAAAATAAACTTTGAAAATTTTAGCTTTGATACTTACCACATAACTTCAGAATTGGCAGTATGGATTAATTCCTTCGCCTATGAACTATTTGAATAGGAAAACAAAATAAACTTTGAAAATTTTAGCTTTGATACTTACCACATAACTTCAGAATTGGCAGTATGGATTAATTCCTTCGCCTATGAACTATTTGAATAGGAAAACAAAATAAACTTTGAAAATTTTAGCTTTGATACTTACCACATAACTTCAGAATTGGCAGTATGGATTAATTCCTTCGCCTATGAACTATTTGAATAGGAAAACAAAATAAACTTTGAAAATTTTAGCTTTGATACTTACCACATAACTTCAGAATTGGCAGTATGGATTAATTCCTTCGCCTATGAACTATTTGAATAGGAAAACAAAATAAACTTTGAAAATGTTAGCTTTGATACTTACCACATAACTTCAGAATTGGCAGTATGGATTAATTCCTTCGCCTATGAACTATTTAAATAGGAAAACAAAATAAACTTTGAAAATGTTAGCTTTGATACTTACCACATAACTTCAGAATTGGCAGTATGGATTAATTCCTTCGCCTATGAACTATTTGAATAAGAAAA
>MU158815.1:77147-217261 GCA_015888305.1 Antheraea pernyi
GATTAACTTACATAAAAAAATACATACAACCGAACATAGTAACCTCCTCCTTTTTCGAAGTCGGTTAAAAAAAAGTCCTCTGTTAGCTTATCTGTTCGCGATAAAGTCAAAAACTACCATTTTCACCAGTTTTTTACCAGATTTTCTCCAGTAGATAGAATGATAATTTATGGGGAAGGTTGTCAAGGTTTTCATTTGATTATCCGTCTCCGTCCGTATAACGTCTTCCGAGCCCGCTAGTTATCTGCCCGTAAAAGCCCCGTGAAAGTCGGTCCAATCAATTAGGAGATAGTAGGATATTGAGTATGTCTTGAGAAACAAAATAAAATAGTTACTTCTTATAAGGTGAGTTATCTTTCAGTGAAAGTCCCGTGAAAATCAGTTCAAGCATTACGGATATTCCACTGCGTCCGAAGGCGAATAAAAAACCTAAATTATTTTTTATGAGGTCTGTTATCTATCAGTGAATACTCCGTGAAAATCGGCCCAAAGTAATGCGGACGAAGCCGCGGACAAATAAAGTAGAATATGTCAACCGCTATAATTTCGGTTATCTGGCAGTAAAAAGTAAAATTCCCGTTAAAATAGGTCCAGTCGTTTTGGAAATTACCCAGGACAAACAAACAAACAGACAAAATATAAAAATATAGACAAAGTATAAAAAAAGTTTTTTTTGGTCATTTGTAGCCATATCCATTCATCAAAAAGTTGTTATTTTAATTGTACATACACAACGTCCAATAGGACAGGCGAAGGAAACTATGAATGATGTATTGAAGTCTTAACCGTCATACCTAATTAAGCTAACATTTTCAAAGTTTTTTTCCTATTCAAATAGTTGTATTGAAGTCTTAACCGTCATACCTAATTAAGGAAGCGGATACTGGTAAGTATCAACGCTAACATTAAAACTTTGAAAATGTTAGCTTTGATACTTACTACATAACTTCAGAATTGGCAGTATGGATTAATTCCTTCGCCTGTCCTATTGGACGAATATTATTACTACTACTTACTACGTTACCATGGCAACGTATATAATAATAACGTAATCGCTCAAAAGCAAAAAAAGTGCCCGATTTTGAAACATTCTTCATTGTTGCTCTGCTTCTATTGATCTTAGCGTGATGATATATAGCCTATAGCCTTCCTCGATAAATGAACTATCTAAAACCGAAAGACTTTCTCGAATCAGACTGGTAGTTCCTGAGATCATAGCGTTCAACCAAACAAACAAACTCTTCAGCTTTATATATTAGTATAGATATAGATATGGAGAACTGTATGAACATAATGACATCTTTTAAATATTGATGATGTAAGGTCTGTTAAATTGTTAACATAATTGATTTTTTTTTCTCAGATACATCAAAACAACAGCAGCCTTTCCATCAAAAGAACCAGAATGCTGAGCAACATAAATCAACTCCTCCGCCGGCACCAATGGCGACCTCACCGCCTGTGAGAACTGAGCAAACTATCAAGAAGATCCCGCTGAAGACCGACCAGCAACAGGCTAAACTGCCCACCGAGACACTGCCAAAGACGAAGGAGCTGCAGCAGAATGTAGTGCCTGAAATAAAAACTGACAAAGTCGCCCAAGCATCTACAAATGGCGTCGCGTCCGCGCCTGCTCAAGTCTTAGTGCCTAAATCGTTAGTTTATTCATATATAGCTTATTACTACTAACATTTTTATTAACATTTTGATTGTATAGATACAGTGTCCATAACACGAATATCAAGGGGAATACACAAAAACTCGAGTTATCTAAATATATAAAAGTCCAGTGTCATGATGTTTGTCTTCATAACTAGCTTCTGCCGCAACCTCGTCCGCGTGGAACAATTACTTTGAGTTCACGCTAAAAAAAACTACTATGAAACAATCTCAATTAATGCTCCGCTCCTATTGGTCTAATCGTGATGATATATAGCCTTATAAGCCTAAGCCTGTTTTCCTCGATAAATGAGCTATCTAACTCTTAAACATTTTTTTTTATTCCGATCAGTAGTTACTGTGACATTAGCGCGTTCAAGCAAACAAACTCTTCATCTTTGTAATATTAAGTATAGGTTTGGTCCAACTTGAAAGATAGGGTAGTGTATATTTCGATTAATATATTATTTCATTACCAATGAAATGATTGTCAATGTTGATTATTGTTATTAATTGTACGTTTCGTCAGTCTCGAAGAGATGGCACTTTAAATATACCTTGTTGACAGAAAACTGTGGGACCGACTTTTATACGTATCTCATAGATTGCGCCACATTTTAATTGTGAATTTCCAACTGAGCGACAACAACCTGAGGCCGTGTCAGCTAGATGTGTTGTAAAGTAACAACTATTCGAGACTTGGGCATTATTGTAAATGAATGTTTCAGCTTCTGATATATTGATAACATAATCTAAAAATCATCTAAATTGTCTGGGATTATTAGTTTAGATGAAAATATTTAAAGAAGCCAAACTAACAACAATCATTTACAACACTATGGAGGCAAACGAACACGTGGGTTACGTGTTGTTAAGTGATCACCACCGTCCATAGACACTAGCAATACCAATTAGTCGCAAGTGCGTTGCCAGCCTGTGTATGGGGGAGGGGCAGGGAAAGGGGAAGGGCGGTGGGCCTCCGGCGCTCTCACCGACCGAACGAAACGCAACAATGAAAGCACTGTTACTTCACGTCGGTGTTCTGTGGATCGGGTGGTACTACCCCTGGCGAGTCGACCCATTCGTGCTGAAACTAGTAATAGCTACAGCGTGGCTCTACCACCTTCTCTTCCTCATCTCACCTTCTATGTGGCATTTTAGAATACAATAGTCCTGTTTGGAATCCTTGCTACAAAGTACATTCTGTCAGATTGAACGAGTACAAAAGCGCTTCATGTGCCACTTGGCATATTCTGATAACAGATGTCATATTCAATCATATATTATATTATTAGCAATTATTAATCGCAAATAATAAAATAAAAACGTTTTAACTTCGATCAACCGATTCAGCAACATACTAATGAATACAGCTATACTAGTATACCGTACTCGATATGTATGGGCCGACGCTCCACACGAGAATGAACCATGTTCACGTTTCGTCACACCCTTCACAGGCCAGCTTCTGGATCATATCCTCTGATATGCTAGAGTAGGTCGAGACCAACTCCTCCGACACGTTGATACATGTCAGGTCTAGTCCACCAAGAACAATCAAATATAGTGTTAGCCGATATAGAAATACTGAACAGAGGTACCACGAACCACCCTTCGTACCGTAGTTGTGGTGAATAGCTCAACTGTCTGAGCGAGAATGTCCCCTATAACTACACAGACTCGCCTTTTATAGCATTCAGTCAAGCCACGAACATAACTTTCGATCAATGGTGTCACAGGTCATTAGTAACACCCGCGATGTAGTGAATACTGCGAACAGTGCTAACAATATGGTCATTGTATAATAAATAAAATGTGTATTATCAAACATTGTAAATGACAGGTACGTGATTGAAGAGTTGTGTGTCGGTGACGTGGCGCTGGTGTCGGTGGAGGGTGAGGCGTCCGCGTGCCGCACGAAGCAGCGCGGGCACGTGTGTCTCTCCATGCACGAGAAGTACGAGCAAGACTTTCAACGTCTCTGCGATGACTTTGCCATCGACTGCGAAGCTGACACCGATCACAAGTAATTAAACTCTTTACACCTCGATCTAGACATTCAATTATATCTATTAGGTCGTTATAATGAAATTGTATATTTATTTAATTCAAGTAACTACACAGGCACTCATACCAGGCATTAGGTTAGCCGCTTGCAATATTCAAAGGGATGGTACTTCATGGCCACGTTTAACGTATAAAATAATAATATCAAAACAAATACTAATAAACAACAAAGATAATCTAAGTTAAACTTTGTTCTAAGACTTTCAAAAATATGAACACAATTTATTTCGTCGTAATAAACCTAGGCGCAAGGACCGGAGTAGAAAGTCACATTGGGTGACCCCAAGTTAATAACTTTCGATAATAAAACGGACAATAAGCCCTTTTGCTTTGCTCCTGACGTTCTCACGTTCTCTATCAAATGAATGTGAAATCTCCCGACGGTCATTGCCACTGTGCTTTAACATAGACACGTAGAAGATTGCGTATAATTTTTATATTTTTCTAGATAATTATGTCAAATATTAAACGTATTTTTTATTGATTTAGAACGAGAATCGAGTGCAGAGTGGCCTCCATATATATTGCTACTGTCTCAACATTCAGCCTGTATAATTAAAGTTTAATATCGACTTTTAGTTTTTTTTAGTGAATTAAAGCTCTCCCATAGTTAACTAGAATGATATCGAGTTGTAATATTACTTTTTCCAGGCCGAAACCAGGTGATATGTTCTCCTACCTTAACCCAGAGGACGGAGGATGGTACAGAGCTCGTGGACTCACCAACACGCTTGCAGCCCTCATCGATAGCTGTAAAGTGGTCACAATAACACCCACAGACAAATGCAAGAAGTTGCCGTCGAAATACATGGACATACCGGAGTTCTGTTGCCTCTTGGATGCAAAGGATATCAAGGTATTCTTATCTTAATTTTTATTAACTAGACCTTTTAAAGAAAGAAAAGAGATGTATTTGCAACACATAAGTAATGGTGATGCTGCCGAGTTGTCCGGGAAAATGGCGAGAAAAACTGGTCAATGTTGGTTTGAAAACGATTAGAACAGAAACTAAACATTTGATTTGCGACTTCGGTGGTACATCTAGTTTTTCTCCTATTTAAATGGTGTATCTGTTGCGGCCGCGTTAATAGTCGATTAGGAAAAATTGTGTGTCAGCGAGGGTGGGAGCACTTTGTTTGTTGATCGCCGGACCAGTTCGATCGCACATATCGTATGCGAAGCGCGTGCGCCTTAAAAGAATCGTGGGCTCCTCGTATCGCAATAACCTATTTTCACCATCGTAAATCGTTGGCGCCGGCCACCGGCACCGAACCTCGCACCATCACAACATTCGCTAGTATTTCTCGCTGACATAGACTTTGATTCGCATCACAGGTGATCCTCGATCGAAGGAGCTACCACAAGTTAGTATCCTTACCAGCCTGCTCCATTTTCCGGTATCTAGGTTCATTGATCCAAAATGACGGCGGCATAGATTAGGATGTGAGGAATAGAATAAATGCAGGGTGAATTAAATGGTGAAATGTGCCTGGGGTAGCTTGTGACCCACGAGAATGCCTTTGAAACTCAGGGGGAAGCTTTATATAACTATTAGAAGACCGGTCATGCTCTATGCATCTGAGTGGATGGATATGAAAAAGACGAATGAGAGAAAATTACATATGGCAGAGATGCGAGAATCAAATCAAAATATCCTTTATTCAATTTAGGCCCTGAGAAGGCGCTTATGAATGTCAAAGCTACTACCGGTTCGGAAAACAGCCCAGTCATCGAGAAGAACCGGCAAGAAACTCGATCTGGTTTATTTTTTCATGTCATATATTTCTATAGTAATATAAATATTCACATTCGTTATTAGTGGATGCACAGAGAGGGGCGTCATTTCCAGACGTCACAATCGTTCACGTATTGATCCACCCTATAATAGCCTTTAGATATTAAAACCCGCTTGACATGGTTCTGGAACTCACTATCGGGCAAATCGGTAACGTGTTTTGGGACTTTATTATAAAACCTAACACTATTACCTAAAAAACTGTTTTTGGATTTAGTGAGCCTGAAGCATGGAATGACCAATTTGTTGCTGTTATATTCCTATTACAAAAACGAGCAGTGCGAGCAATTTATAATATGAGGCCTCGCGAATCATTAAAGACTAAGTTTCAGGAATTCGGTATCTTAACTCTGCCCTCCCAATATATTCTAGATAATTTAATGTATGTCCGCAAAAATTCAGATATGTTGGATCTAGTAAAAGACCAGCATAATTTAAATACTACAAAACAGCAACAAATTGGTCATTCCATACTTCAGGCTCACTAAATCCAAAAACAGTTTTGTAGGTAATAGTGTTAAGTTTTATAATAAAGTCCCAAAACACATTACCGATTTGCCTGATAGTGAGTTCAAGAACCATGTCAAGCGGGTTTTAATATCTAAAGGCTATTATAAGGTGGATCAATACGTGAACGATTGTGACGTCTGGAAATGACGCCCCTCTCTGTGCATCCACTAATAACGAATGTGAATATTTATATTACTATACAAATATATGACATGAAAAAATAAACCAGATCGAGTTTCTTGCCGGTTCTTCTCGATGACTGGGCTGTTTTCCGAACCGGTAGTAGCTTTGACGTTCATAAGCGCATTCTTAGGGCCTAAATTAAATAAAGGATATTTTGATTTTGATTTTGACGTTAGGGAAACTGTACGAGCGGCTCCTTCTGAACCGTCTCCAAGCTTCCATATCAGAGTTAGATCTGTTGCCACCTGAGTAGTTCGGATTTCGTGCCGAACACTCCTGCATAAACCAAGTACACCGCCTCACCGAGTACATTTTCTCAAAATTCAATGAGGATCCGGATCCAAATCCGTACCCGATTAAACCTAAACCGAAATGTACAATGGCAGTCTTTTTCGATGTCGCCAAGGCCTTCGATAAGGTCTGGCACTCGGGGCTCATTCATAAGTTAATTCTTTCCCGCGTTTCCGATAGGCTAGTTCACATAATACGCGACTATCTTACCGATAGGTCCTTCCGCTACAGAGTGGAAGGAGAACTTTCCTCGTCCCACCCGATACGCTCAGGTGTGCCACAAGGGTCCATTCTGGCACCCACGCTCTTCAATCTGTTCGTCAGTGACCTACCTCAACTCCCGGGAATGGAGGTAGGTTGTTATGCTGACGATACAGTTCTCTACGCTTCCGGATGGCTTCCGACACGAGTTAGGACATGCGTCGAAAAAGCCGTTAGCACACTCGGTGACTGGTTTCTTCGATGGCGTATAGCAGTAAATCCAGATAAAAGCGCCGCGATAATTTTCGACCCAAAATCAGACAAATACATGCGCAAACTCGCGCCTATAAAATTATACGGGTCAGTGATTCCCTGGGCCAACCAGGTTAAATACCTCGGAGTCACGTTGGATAGACGCCTCACGTTTAACCAACATACCAAAAGAGTCAGGAATAGGACCGCTATGGTCTTGGGTCGGTTACACCCATTAATCGTTTATAAAAATAAGATGTCCTTAAGACACAAGCTGACTCTTTATAAAACTTGTATTCGCCCGATTTTGACATATAGTGCACCCGTTTTCGCACATATGTCTCAAGCTAACTTTCTGTCACTTCAACGTATCCAGAACCGTTTTCTACGTAAAGCCACCGGGGCTCCGCGATACGTCCGGAATAAGGATCTCCACAGGGACTTGGAGATACCTTCTATCTGGGCGTATGTAAAGTCACTCACCGACAGTTATTTTGATAGAGCCGAGAATCACTCTAGCCCGTTAGTGGTATCCGCCGCAAACTACAGAATCGTACCGAACGTATCGCGTCACAAAAGACGTCCGCGCCATATTTTTACCGATCCTCCCGACGATATAACGGCAGCGAACGATCAGTACCAGCCTGTCTCTCAAAACAGAGCGTGTTCACGCCCACGCCCGCGTAACCACAGATCACGCCGCCGTGGTCTGGGGGTAAATTTCGCTCCCGCACACCAGAGTAGGCCCCCCTCGGCAGCGGCTCAAGCCTAGGTTCGTTCCCTCGGTAGGGAGCCCTTGAGTGCGCTGCTCGCGCGATACAGTGACACACCCATACATCACTGCAACAACATTACACACATCACCTCCACACACGTGCACGCTCACACGCTTACACATAAAGTGGATGGGTTTTTCTTTTCTTTCCCGTATCGAACTGTAATAGTTTAGAATCTTTTCCGATACAAAATACACATAGGAGTTGTTGAGATATGTATGCTTGGTACACATATATGTTTCAGCAACTCTTATTGGTATGAATAGTTTAGCTTTAACTTAGGTTAGCTTTGATAGGTCGCGAATTGCATGAACAGGCAACAGCCAAGCCGAGGTGTGCCGTGCACCCTTGAGCTGGTTGCCAAAACAAAAATCGGCTGAGTGCCTTAAGCGCTCGCCTTAGTAGTCCGGTGAAGCTGTAAAGACCTTGCTAGGTCAATAGCGTACACAGTTCGAGAAAAAAAAAAAAAAGTCGGGAGGCACTTCTATGTTGAAGTTATTGTAGGGCGAAGCTTTGCCCGATTAGATAATCACAGTGCCTATACAGTGTTAATTGGTTTCCCTGACTGGACCGACTAAAGGTTTCGTAAAACAACATTAGCATTTGTTCGCGATTTCGCACGTGTTAACGGAGAATTGTTTTTTTTTTTTCTATAGAAACTCTTACGTACCTTATGTCCTTTTATATAATCCTGACAATGTGTATGAAACATTTCATGAAGATTGGATCAGTAGTTAAAGCGTGAAAGCGTAATAAAGAAACAAATAACTTATTTTCACATTTATATTAATAAGAATTAGGATTAAATATAGATATTAGGATAAAAAATAGTCATAAATTTTAACCTTTGAACGTTAAAAGCATAGTCTATTTTAATAATTGCCTACTTGATCGTTATGAATAAATGTTTAAAGTCCGGATAACGGTTACTAAAACAATTTTTCCACTTTACACAGGTCTGCGTTTAATTGCGAATACCTAACGTTATAAAATTCAGATTAGGGTCACGTGCCGGCTTTGGTAACAGGGTGCTACAGGGTGCTCGGTGTCCCTAATACGACCGGTAAATGTTGGCTGGCCTTCAGCCAAACACCCCGATAATTTACCATCGACGTGCTGCATGCAAATTTAAGGCCTAATCCTTATTTTTCATTGGAATTCAAAGCGATTTTTCTAGAGGACAGAGACAGTACAGGAATTGATTCCTGTGCTACATTAATCACTGGTGATTTCATGCTACACAGAAACCCAGGATGATCATAATCACTCAACACACAATGTTTGCTGAGCGACTCAACCTCCTCCACCTTCCCCGCAACTGACTCCATCAATTCCTCAACTGACACCAAGTGTTCACTTAGCTGATTTTGTGAACATTCATTTTTGGAACATAATGATCTGATATAACTATCTTTAATTTTTAGATCAGCCTGTAAGCGCTGTATGTCACTGCTGTATCTATTTTGATTTTTTAAAGAAATAGATGTTAACTCATCTAATTTCCCCCTTAAAAATAGTTTTTCCCTAGCTAAAACAGCCATTGACTGCTTTATTTTTCTATATTTGATTTTTTTATTATACTTATTTATTAATTTATTTATCTTAATATATTTCTTTAACTTATTAAATTGGAAAATGTTAAATTGGATGTGTGGTGTAACTAGAATTTATAAGATTAAGAATTAGTATATCAGAGGAAGTTTTAAAATAGCACCAGTGACAGAGAAGTTGAGGAGTAATAGGTTAGCATGGTACGGTCATGTCATGAGGAGCGACGAAAACCATGTTAAAAAAAGTGTTGAGTATGATGGTGGACGGATATAGGAGTAGCGGAAGACCGAAAAATGTGTGTAAAAGATGTGAATACTGAGATGACATCTGATAGGAGAGAGTGGAAAAAGAAAGCATGTTGTGCCGACATTACTTAGGTGGGATAAGGGTAAGAAGATGATGATGATGAAGTAAGTATAGTTGTTGATGATTACAGGTGAAGAAATGTATCTTCTATACATACAGCAATAGTGTAAATCTATATGTTTGTACTTGGAGGTGCATGTTTAATTTTTTGTAACATTTCCAGTTTTTATACACCGAGAACGAGGTTCAAATTTTGCCATTCATAAAGGTTTTAGTTATTTTTTATAGTTTTCATATTTTATATGTACAAAATTTTTGCTGACGATTTATCATAAACCTAGTAAATTATCAGTGATGCCTGTAGAAAGAAACAAACAGACAGACAGACTTTTCTAAAAAAGTTGAAATGTGAAAAAAAGTACATGCACTTTTCATTTACACTCTTATTGTATGTATAGAAGATTCCTAGACATCTGTAACAATTTTTTTTACAAAAATTTCTAAAAAGTGCAGACATGTTGGATTTACATTTTTATTATGTGTATATATATTTATTTTAACTCAGGTGGGGAGCAACGTCAAGTGCACATTGGTGTCGAAAACTCCAGATGGATTCAAGGTGTCCCTGGAAGACGTGGAGGCTGGTGTCGATTTGGGTGAGGGTGTCGTGAAGAGGTGGCTGCCTGAGGTGGAGTATCCAGTCGCGGCTGTCACAGGTATTTCTTTGTTTCTGTTTGATTTAAAAAAAAAAGTAAGACATGGCTCTATCGAGAATAGTTATGTCATTAGATACAATATGGACCATGGTTTGTGTATAAATATGTGTTCATATTTATATTACTATCATCAGCCTGTAAGAGACCCACTGGAGGGTCAGATACCTCTTTCTGAAGGATGGTTTGGACGTAAACACCTCCACATCCACACTGATCGGGGTACCTAGCCTAGGCATTGGACTGTATTTAAATTGACTGGAGGTAGATACCCCTGGAAAAATATATACCGAAAGGATTTTCTTATAATCGGGATAAAACGCTCACTTACTTGATATAATGTCTTCTCCGCCGCCGTTGCCGTTGGTGAGAGCACCAGATTTCCAAGACGTACACATACAATGCACAAAAATTGAGAGCCGCCGAGTCTCTAGTATGGTGAGCGAGTCCGAATGTATGCGCGGGTTCCGAGCAAGTGACCGATTATTCCCGATTGTCCATTGACAAACAGTGTGTCAAAAAAAAAGAATTTTGACTACCCCCAACCAATTTATGCCGGAACAATTTCTATTTTTGAGAAAAAGTTGTGTATTTCCCCACATATGGTCACCATCCAGAACATTTCTCAGGTTCAATTTTCCTCGTTATGTTTTCCTTCCCTGTCATCTGATACAGTTACGAATTTAAATTAGTTAATGTATGCGATATCAGACAAATTCCTCAGTACATGCTGGGTTTGAATCGACATCGAGCTGACATTCCGTTAATCAAGTTGCCCGACTATCACAATTTCTCTCCGTGTATATGTGATTAAACAGCTGGACCGAGTTTGATGTAGCTTGTTGTGTATGTTCAGGTGGATGCAAGAATGGCTTAAATACACAATTAGGCGATGTTATGATCTGGTTTCAGGATTATTTTATTAATTTTATGGCAGAACGTCCGCTGGGCCGGGCAGTTGTCATAGGAATTTAAAATTGGTATTTAAGTCTATCTTTAAGTTATCTCTGTGTAAGGGTCCGTTGAAGTATTACGTATCGAACATTTTTTGTAAGTTTTGTCCCCCTCCCTTCCCGCTCCCCTCCCTTAAGAAGTTTGTAAAGGACTGTACATAGAAAATTAAAAAAAAAAATTAATACGGCAACGCACTTGCGTTTCCTCTGGTGTTGTTAGTGTTCCTGTTCGTTTGCCTCTATAATATATAAAAAAATTGTATCGTAAATATTATATAGGTATACCGGAGGTGTGTCGTCCGGACGTGGTGAACAACTCGCGAGTGTTGGTGATAGACGCAACGGCGGCCGACCGAGTGCTGGTGCGACCGGCGGACCTAGAGTCCAGGAAACGTTACGACGCGATGCTATACGACGTGGCCTGTTGCGAGGTTCAAGGTAAGTTGATTACATTCACAGAGTATCTTACACCAGGTGTTAGGTTAGCCCCTAACAATATTCTAAGAGATGATAGTTCATGGTCACATTTAACCTATAAAATACTATTATCAAAACAAATACTAATAAACAACAAAGAGAACCTTAGTTAAAGTTTGTTCTAAGACTTCCAAAAGTATAGATATAAATGTAATTAACCTAGGTGCAATGACTGGTGCCGAAAGCTGTAAGGGGCGACCTGTTGTTAATAACCTTCGATAATAAAACGGACAATAAACCCATTTGAACAATGCCGTTCCAACATTCACTTTCACTTCACCCGACGGTCATTGATACTGTGTTTCAACATAGATGCTTAAAGGATTTAGTATAATTTTTCTAGAAAATTTGGTCAAATATCAAGCGCCTGTTTTTTTAAATTAATTTAGAACAAGATGCGAGTGCAGAGTATTCTCTATAAATATAGCTACTGTCTAAATTTTCGTTCTTTCCAATCAGCGCCTCTATAATACGGCTTTCGAACTAATGTCTGTTGGTTATAGAGATATATTACATTAATTTTGGTTGGGTATCTTAATTAATTATTTATATCACCATCATAGGCCTCTTCCCGAATGAAGGTATGGTCATAACCACCACGCCAGCCCACGATGTATTGGTGATTTCAAACTTTGAGAAATCCACAATTCTATATTGTTCCCACATAAGGTTGTACTGGAAGAACATTTATCAGGTTCAGGCTTCCTCACCATGTTTTCCTTCACCGTCAGCCGATAGTGTTACCCATTTTAAATTAGTAAATGTACGCGAATCCAGAAAAATACGTTGGTACATACCAGGGTTCGAACCTGCGGACGTCGAAATGATATTCCACCGGTCAAACCATTAGACCACCACGAATTATTTATATGTTGTATAGTAACAGATTTTAAGTTTATGGCGACATAAGTAATGCTTATTGGTAATTTAGCCATATGAGCCATGGCTGAGTACCGAGGCCGTTTTTAATGGCGGCAGTACGTTGACGCCATATCTCATTGTCATAGTTTTCCTTTTTACTAGCGGGCCCGGTGGTCCTTATAATAAAAAATGATAATATCTTAACCTTCCTAGTGAATCAGTCTATGTTCTGGTAAAAACCGCATGAAAATCCGTTGAGTAGTTTTTGAGTTTATCGTGAACAGACTGACAGACATATGTGGGACATATGTGGCAGAGGACTTTATGTGACTTTATGTTTAGTTTTTTTTTGTACACTTGTTTTATTATATCAATAAATATCTTTATTTCTTTCTTATTTCAGGTCCACCATTGTCCGAGCCACCAGTGAAGGGGCAGACTGTGGTCAGTGAGTTCACAGACGGGGTTCGCTACCGAGCCTTGTGCAAACGGACCAACGTGAAACAGAACAAGTATCAACTGGAATATATTGAATATGGTTAGTATTATTCTATCCAATAACTAGTTGATAGACATTATCATTGTCTCGCATAATCTTTAACTTTTGCTCTGCTGCAATCACTGAAATAGGGATAATATAATAGTTGTTTCTGTTCATGACAGTTCATGGTCACATTTAACATATAAAATAATAATATCAAAACAAATACTAATAAACAACATAGAGAACCTAAGTTAAAGTTTCTTCTAAGACTTTCAAAAGTATAGATACAAACCTAATGATAAATGTAGGTGTAATGACCGGTGCCGTAACCTTTAAGGGGTGAACCGGAATGAATAACTTTCGATAATGATATGGAGGATAAACCTTATTTTCTGTTCATACTTCGAAAAATTATGCTTTGTTGGTCGGTCGTTGATCCCACGTTTTTTCACGTTCGACAGTAACTGACACCGTCTTGTCACGTGCTTTTAACAAAGGCGCCTATGGGATTGAATATAATTTCTGTATTTCTCTACATAATTAGGACAAATATTAAGTATCAATTTTTTTTTCTTTGATTTAGTACGAGAATCAAGTACTAAGTATGCTGTAAAAATATTGCGAGCGACTAAACTGTACACGGTGTGTTACATTGTCATATAAAAAATGGACAAATTTTGTGCCTTAATATTAAAATTAATACAATATAAAATTAAGTTTTAAAAAGTGATGACATTAAAAAAAATTTTAAACATGATCATCCTGATTTTGAGATTTAAGTTTTAAAAAATCAGCCGGGGAAATAATGTTTTTTTTTTCTCATATACACAGGTAACATTGAAGTGTCAAAATTAGAATCTCTATACCCGTGTCCGAAACATATGGATTTAGAGACGATGCCAACTATAGCCTCAGTCGTGTCACTCGGCTTGGAAACTAGCAGTCTCACTCCGAGTGCTGCGGATTACCTGGAATCGCTTAAAGAAGTCGAGATGATACTGGTAAAGTTTCATTTGTCCGTCTTTATTTATTGCAATTCTATTATTTTATCTATTATTTTCTATGTTAATCAATATAAGCAATGTGTTGTTAATGCACTTCTATTTAATTATTGTTAATGTGGTTTATCCTAAATTATTGAGTAAGTGCATTAACAACACATTGCCTATATTGATTAACATAGAAAATAATAGATGGCGGTGTTAGCAAACACCTATGGTAATTCGAATCTTTGTATGATACTGTAATAGAAATATGCGTTAGTATTTATGTGTTAATTTCGATTGCTGAATGCTCCGCTGCTGGATGCTCCCACTATGACATATATATATATATATATATATTTATTATTTTATTTAGGGGATTTTGACTCTAATCATATCAGCCCCATCATAACCTAATTATACTAATGTTAAAGCCTTTCATACATCTTCTTTTATAAAATCATCTTTCACTCATTTCACATAGCATTTCAGCAATCTCACTCGAAGGTTTTGCTAAAATACTATGGAACATACCGACATCCAGTTTATTTAAATTACATTTTTTAATTAAATTTATTCTAACATTCCGTCAGAAAATATATAGACATATATATATATATATATATATATTGATTAATTGATTCGCTTTTTGTTGCAGTTAGATGTAGTATTGTTCAATCACTTCCAGTCAGAAGTGCAAAGTAGCGTCCATTATAATATATAATGATGTATTTCCGCAAAGTAACGCCTTTTTCAATCAAATTATTATGAATAAACTATTTCCAGACCTTACCGGACGGTGCTAAGACAGCTCCGAGCGGCAGCGTCGTCACCCTCACCCTGGTGAAAAACAAAGAAGTCGTCAACAGGAGGGTCCAGGAGTTGTGCACGCCCGAATGGAAGAGGATCGAGGAACGCGGCGGCGACGTCCTAGGTACGATTACGTTGATCACATCACCGTAACACGAAGATGTGAACTCTCGAACATCGTACCATAAGTGTTAAAGCATATGTATACGAATGTCGCAGTCACCGTTCGTAAAAATCGGATGTTTTTTTTGTGTGTGTGTGTATGCTCGCGTTTATTTAGGTGGTAGAGCCACGCTGAAGCTATTACTGGTTTCAGCATGAATGTGTCGGCTCGCCCGGGGTACTACCACCCGGCACACAGACACACCGACGTGAACGTAACAGTGCACGCATTGTTGCGTTTCGATCGGTCAGTGAGAGCGCCGGAAGACCACCCACCCGGGTTCCCCTTCTTATTCCCCCTACCCCTACCCACTCCCCTAGCGCCCTAGCCCGCGGTACTACCACCAGACACACAGAAACACCCACGTCAACTAACAGTGCACGTATTGTTGCGTTTCGTTGCGATTGCGATTCCCCTGGTGTTGGTAGTGTCTATGGGGTGGTGGTGATACATCTGGTGACCCACCTGTTTGTTTGCCTCCTATGATATAAAAACAAAATAACCGACAAGAGTTTTCCTTGTTACGAAACGTAGACAAACGTACGATATCGGTCATCTGCCGTATTCGTTTGAAACATGCCGGCACTCCTATCTGTCTGGCAAAAATTAGAGTTCGGTATCACTCGCTGTGTGAATGTGGTTCAGGTGAAGGAAATCTGAACCATAACCTCTTTAATTGTCCAAATTGGTTCCTCCTCTCCGTCTCCTTCACTCCTTTTATTACCTTTATAATATTAATAACATTAAGCTAGTATTAATTATTGCATTATACTTACCTGTAATAGATATCTTATGTAGACATATATATTTACTAACTTAGTTGTTTAGGAACTTCCTAATTAATCCCAATGGTGTATTGTCCTTTCGTTCTATATTAAACATAAATGGTGGTGGTTGAAATCAACTACGAATCGTTTGTTGTTGTATTATCGTTGGAGTTGTTCTTAATGTACATGACACTGGCGGCATTGTGGAACTTTTCCACAGACGCCGAAAGACAATGTTCGGACAGAGCTATCGTACGTTATGATGGTCACCGAAAGAATGAGTCGATCAATTCGCAATCTTCTCGCTCTGTATGTGTTATACAGTGCGGGGAAACCATATCAGGGCGTACCCTATAATGGTCTATAGTCGGAGGGTTTTGTTACACCTCCTTTTAATCATTGTGGCACGCCTCGTTAATTCCTGCTCTGCTTCCTAATCTTTTTCTTTCTACCACTCTGTGTCTCTACATGCACTATTTCATCTAATCCATACTGATATATATACTCTACAAGGTCGATTAGCTTGAACGATCCCTTGCCGCCCCCACAAAACGGTCTGTCTGTAAACCGTGGGGTTTTAGTCCGTGCGACTCGGACATAACCCACCCTCTCCCCCGGGAGGGTGGCGTATCCATAAGGGATTTGCCCACGTTAAAAAAATATATATATACGAATGAAGAGAGTAATTTTATGTGGCAGTTTATTTTTAATTACATATGAAAAATAACAGTGATGGCTGAAATGTGAACATCATGCGCTTGCTTCGATTTATTGCGACGAATCATGGAATTTACATCATTTTATAGGGATCGGATCTAAAGGTTTGATATTCAGTTAACTGAACACGAAATATATGTGACTACGTTGTTACTGTGCGAGCACAAAAAATATGGATCTAATATGGATCTCAGTGTTGTCATCGTGAGGTCCGGTGTGTAGCGGTGCGATGTCCTGGAGGTGGACATGCACCGATGTATCCGCCCTTCGAAACATGTTCGTGGCGAGGCTGCTACGGCAAGCGTCGCTCTTTATATGGGCCGTCGTAGTATAACTACTCGACATTTTTATTTACTTCCAATAATTTGGGGCGTAAGGGGTGTCGAATAACATCTAAGACTTGAGACACCCAAGCCAACCTCACCTGCACGCGGTGCATCCTGCTGAATAACGAACGAGGCCATAGCGAAAGCGGGGTGGTAGGGTTTTACAGCCTGACTGGGTCGCAACCACCATGTATATGGCGAAAAAGCCCGTCATAGTGATTCGCTTCTGCGGGTCGCGTTTCGGGATCAGCCTGTGCATATCCAGCTTTTCGCAGGCCGGCATGACAGCGGCGACCGGCGATGGATACTGTGTCACTCGGTGGTCGCCATTGTTTTTGGATTGTACTGGGCTTACCATCAAGCACAGTGCAGTCATTTTGCCGTGCTACAATAAAAAAAAAAATTAATAATAATATATTGTTGTTGCAGAGACGGAGAGCTTAATGTATTACGAGCTGGAGTACGCCTCGCTGCCATCCAACTGCTGCACATTAGAGATACTGGACGACTCGCTGCTCCCCCAGGGCAGTCTCTCTGCCTGCGAGGCAGGTCTCCGACACGCCCAACATGTCTTCACTAAACTCACGCAACAGGTATCCGTTGGATTTTTTTTTATTTTATTCTAGTCAAAATCGGTTGAGTGCCTTAAGCGCTCGCCTTAGTAGTCCGGTGTAGCTGTTAAGACCTTTTATACTAATTAACGAACTATTCGATAGTGAAATGAAACGAATAATTAGTTTCTCAATTCGAATCTAACGTTTGTTTAAATCAAACTGTCGTGTGAAGGTGCTGGTTCAGGGTTGCGGTACAAGGCAAAATTGCGGAGTCACCATGTTCTGGGTGATATATATTAAATATTATTAGCTAACAGAAGTGTATTTATATAATAAAAATAACAAAAAAATTAAACACGAATACTCATATCAACAATTAAATAAACTCAAGTAACACAATAAATCGTTAAAAACCCAGAGAATGAGAAATAACAGTGTACATTGGAAAGAATTCACGCAATACAACCTCTCAGAGAGACGACGGAGTAACAATGTCCCCAATTACTTATTTTTTCTCGATCTGATTACGATATTGACTTGGTAAGGTCTTTACAGCTTCACCGGGCTACTAAGGCGAGCGTTTAAGGCACTCAGCCGATTTTATTCAGGCAACTAGATCAAGAGTACGTTGTATAAATAGAAGTCGCACTCGATCTTTCCAATCAGCGCCTCTATAATACGAGTTTCGAACTAATATGTGTTGGTTATATAAATGTACATTTATATAACTGAGTCTCCTAAATTAAGCAACGCTCGCAAATCGGTTTGTAACAACTCTTTATTCGGTGAGAGGTACGCGGACACTAATACAATGGACGGATGACCGGTCATACCTATCGTACACACTGACACTTCCATATTGGTCAAAGCGGGCGGATCTATCGGCATGCAATATAACGAACGCCTGTAGTGCCTCCCACAAACGATTTTATCTATCTCCGGATCTACTTATAAACATTGACTCCTGCATATACATACTTGGATTTAGATTTGCCTTACGATGAATATATTCATTGCAAATAAAAATGGCCAAAAACTTGTATACGATTTACGCAGTACCGCTGTACGCATAGATACATACATAGCTATAAATGTACATTTATATAACCAACACATATTAGTTCGAAACTCGTATTATAGAGGCGCTGATTGGAAAGATCGAGTGCGACTTCTATTTATACAACGTACTCTTGATCTAGTTGCCTGAATAAAATCGGCTGAGTGCCTTAAACGCTCGCCTTAGTAGCCCGGTGAAGCTGTAAAGACCTTACCAAGTCAATATCGTAATCAGATCGAGAAAAAATAAGTAATTGGGGACATTGTTACTCCGTCGTCTCTCTGAGAGGTTGTATTGCGTGAATTCTTTCCAATGTACACTGTTATTTCTCATTCTCTGGGTTTTTAACGATTTATTGTGTTACTTGAGTTTATTTAATTGTTGATATGAGTATTCGTGTTTAATTTTTTTGTTATTTTTATTATATAAATACACTTCTGTTAGCTAATAATATTTAATATATATCACCCAGAACATGGTGACTCCGCAATTTTGCCTTGTACCGCAACCCTGAACCAGCACCTTCACACGACAGTTTGATTTAAACAAACGTTAGATTCGAATTGAGAAACTAATTATTCGTTTCATTTCACTATCGAATAGTTCGTTAATTAGTATAAAAGGTCTTAACAGCTACACCGGACTACTAAGGCGAGCGCTTAAGGCACTCAACCGATTTTGACTAGAATAAAATAAAAAAAAATCCAACGGATACCTGTTGCGTGAGTTTAGTGAAGACATGTTGGGCGTGTCGGAGACCTGCCTCGCAGGCAGAGAGACTGCCCTGGGGGAGCAGCGAGTCGTCCAGTATCTCTAATGTGCAGCAGTTGGATGGCAGCGAGGCGTACTCCAGCTCGTAATACATTAAGCTCTCCGTCTCTGCAACAACAATATATTATTATTAATTTTTTTTTTTATTGTAGCACGGCAAAATGACTGCACTGTGCTTGATGGTAAGAGCCTGTTAGATACATTAGGTAAATTATACGAGCGGCTCCTTCTGAACCGTCTCCAGGTCTCGATTACAGATTTAAAATTAATACCACCTGAGCAGTTCGGATTTCGTGCCGAACACTCTTGCACGAATCAAGTACAACGAGTAGTAACGTAAACCGAAACGCACAATTGCAGTCTTCTTCGACGTCGCCAAAGCCTTCGATAAGGTCTGGCCTGGAGGGCTTATCCATAAATTATGTAAATCTCACGTACCCGATAAGTTAATACATATTATTCAAGATTATCTCACTGATAGGACTTTCCGCTTTAGAGTGGATGGGGAACTATTCCTGCCCCACCCGATACGCTCAGGTGTGCCACAGGGCTCCATACTCGCGCCCTCGCTTTTCAATCTGTTCATCAGTGACCTACCTCGGTCTAAACGGGTCGAGGTAGGTTGCTATGCTGACGATACCGTTACTTACACTTCCAGCTTGCGGTCGGACTTTCCTAGGAAGCGCATCGAAAAGACCGTTTGCACACTCGGTGAATGGTTTCGTCGATGGCGCATAGAAGTTAATCCTGATAAGAGCGCCGCGATACTCTTCGATCCTTTACGACGTAATAATAACCTCGAACCCATCAGGCTATACGGAACCGATATACCTTGGGCCGACGAGGTCAAATATCTCGGTGTTACATTAGATAAACATTTAAATTTCGAGTCACATATAGATAGAGTACGAAACAGAAAATTATCTTTCGACATATGCGCAAAAACGGGACTGCTATATGTCATCACGGGACGGATACACGTCTTATACAAAGTGAGCTTGTGTCTGAGGGACATCTTACTCCTATGACAAAGCAACGGATGGAGGCGACCCAAAACCATAGCGGCTTTGTTTCGTACTCTATCTATATGTGACTCGAAATTTAAATGTTTATATAATGTAACACCGAGATATTTGACCTCGTCGGCCCAAGGTATATCGGCTCCGTATAGCCTGATGGGCTCGAGGTTATTATTACGTCGTAAAGGATCGAAGAGTATCGAGGCGCTCTTATCAGGATTAACTTCTATGCGCCATCGACGAAACCATTCACCGAGCGTGCAAACGGCCTTTTCGATGCGCTTCCTAAGAAAGTCCGACCGCAAGCTGGAAGTGTAAATAACAGTATCGTCAGCATAGCAACCTACCTCGACCCGTTTAGACCGAGGTAGGTCACTGATGAACAGATTGAAAAGCGAGGGCGCGAGTATGGAGCCCTGTGGCACACCTGAGCGTATCGGGCGGGGCAGGGATAGTTCCCCATCCACTCTAAAACGGAAAGTCCTATCAGTGAGAAAATCGTGGATAATATGTATTAACTTATCGGGTACGTGATATTTACATAATTTATGGATGAGCCCTCCATGCCAGACCTTATCGAAGGCTTTGGCAACATCGAAAAAAACTGCAATTGTGCGTTTCGGTTTACGTTTCGGGTCGGCATTAAAATTAGAGAAAATGTACTCCGTGAGGCGGTGTACTTGATTCGTGCAAGAGTGTTCGGTCACCTCCACACACGTGCACGTATACACGCTTACACATGCAGGTGGAAGGGTTTTATTTTTTCCCCTTATCAAACTGAAATAGTTTAGAATATTATCCGATACGAAATATATATAAGAGTTGTTGAGTTATGTATGCTTGGTACACATATATGTTTCAACAACTCATATATGTATGAATAGTTAGCTTAGCTTAGATTAGGTCAGATAGGTCGCGAATTGCATGTATCAGGCAACAGCCAAAGCCGAGGTGTGCCGCACACCCTTGAGCTAGTTGTCAAAGTAAAATCGGCTGAGTGCCTTAAGCGCTCGCCTTAGTAGTCCGGTGAAGCTGTTAAGATTGGTACACATATATGTTTCAACAACTCATATATGTATGAATAGTTAGCTTAGCTTAGATTAGGTCAGATAGGTCGCGAATTGCATGTATCAGGCAACAGCCAAAGCCGAGGTGTGCCGCACACCCTTGAGCTAGTTGTCAAAGTAAAATCGGCTGAGTGCCTTAAGCGCTCGCCTTAGCAGTCCGGTGAATCTGTTAAGACCTTGCTTGGTCAATAGCGTATTCAGTTCGAAAAAAAAAAAAAGTTTGTGGGAGGCAGGAAAATTTAAGGGAAGCACACTCTCGTAACAGATACGTAAACAAAGTGAATGAAAACAAATATTTGAAAGTTGTCAGTTTGAAATGTCAAAATTAATTGCCATCCACCATCTTTTGTTATCAAACTTGCCAAAAGAATTATATAACAGTGCCATCTTGTAAGTTCCTTGATAACCAAAACTAGACGAGCCTTTTCCATACAAATCCGATTCTGAGGAGTGAAAATAGCGTGGAACAGACTGATCGTGCTTACGGGAGTCGGGAGGGACACACATGAAAAAGTCATGTATGAGTGGTAAGGCAGGCACGACGCTTATGCGACTTGTATTGTAAATGTAAGCGGTTTCATAATTCTATGGTTAAATTCACTACATGACAGGCTAGATCCCGCCAAAAACTCATCTGGTTTTATTATAGCTTATGGTATTATGTTGTGAAGGGTAGCTTTAGGTACACTCTCTATTTTTATTAAAAAAACGGCCAATTCCAGCAATATACAATATCAGTTGTTACGTTTCAAAATTAGCTAATTTTTTTATTTTTTCAAGTGTTTCAGCTTTGTGTACCTTCATTATAGGAGCGTGGAAAACTCTGGAAGACTGACGTCATTATTCGAACGATTAGACAGTGTTGGAGATGGGCTATTTTTAGAACCTTATTATACTTTTATCCCATCGTTGATGTGTCATTCTTTATTTATTTGTGTTGTGATGACATACATAGTCTAAATTTATCAGCATGTTTTTTTTTATATCAAAAGGAGGCAAACGAACAGGTTGGTCACCTGATGTTAAGTGATCACCACTGTCCATAGACACTAGCAATACCAGGGGAGTCGGTGTATGGGTCTGTGTATGGGGGAGGAGGTAGGGAGGATAGGGGATGGGAAAGGGGGAAAGGAGGTAGGCTTCCGGCGCTCTCACTGACCGAACGAAACGCAACAGTGCGAGCACTGTTACTTCACGTCGGTTTTCTGTGTGTCGGGTGGTACTGACCCGGACGAGCCAACCCATTCATGCTGAAACTAGTAATAGCGTGGCTCTACCGCCTACAAAAATGTATGTGTAGTCCATTGTAATGGCTCATCTGGGGTTAGAGTGGATGTCCAGCAAACTATGTTCTGAAAAATATTAATTTTTTCGTATCTTTTACAGATGGGCGAATATTGTACGAGCGAACTCGGCCGCGAACCCTACCTGCCGCGACCGGAAGAGCTCTGCGTCGCTCAATACCCACCTAGTAAGTTAATTCGCACATCTCATTCGTACATTCGCCTTTCTTTTTCTATTTTGGTGACCAATAAGCAATCCAAGATTATTAACAGATGCATATGTAATGATTTCTATTTTTGTAATTAATATTAATGATTTAATATGGTCTTTATAATATTTTTATAACGTAAAATGGTATTCAAATGATTTAAACATATACTTCCGGTATCGCTACAACACATCCGATTATTAGAGAGTTCGGCCTATAAAAGGCAAGATGTCGTTAATGGGACACTCTAGTCCGGTGAAGCTGTAGAGTCCTCCTTTTTTTTTTATTTCTTTCGAACTGACTACGCTATTGACCAAGCAAGGTCTTAACAGCTTCACCGGACTACTAAGGCGAGCGCTTAAGGCACTCAGCCGATTTTACTTTGACAACTAGCTCAAGGGTGCGCGGCATACCTCGGCTTTGGCTGTTGCCTGATACATGCAATTCGCGACCTATCTGAGCTAACCTAAGCTAAGCTAACTATTCATACATATATGAGTTGTTGAAACATATATGTGTACCAATGCTTGGTACATACATACCTCAACAACCCTTATATATATTTCGTATCGGATAATATTCTAAACTATTTCAGTTTGATAAGGGGAAAAAATAAAACCCTTCCACCTGCATGTGTAAGCGTGTATGCGTGCACGTGTGTGGAGGTGATATGTGTAATGTTGTCGCAGTGATGTAAGATTTTGTGTCGCTGTATCGCGCGAGCAGCGTACTCAAGGGCTCCACGCCGAGGCAACGGACCTAGGCTTGAGCTGCTGCCGAAGGGGGCCTAGTCTGGTGTGCGGGAGCGAAATTTACCCCCAGACCACGGCGGCGTGATCTGTGGTTACGCGGGCGTGGGCGTGAGCACGCTCTGTTTGGAGATACAGGCTGGTACTGATCGTTCACTGCCGTTATTTCATCGGGAGGGTCGGACCTGTAGAGACCTCCAAAAAGGCAAATAGCGTAGTCAGTTCGCAAAAAAAAAAAAATGGCCCACGCATTGCTATTTCGAAGTTATTGTAGGGCGAAGCTCTGCTCGGATAAATAGTCACAGTGCTTACAGATTATTAATTTGACCGATTATACTTTTGTTCATTACACATACCAGCTTTGTCGTGTATTAAATAAACTTTTTAATAATTGTATTGATATCGTAGTGGGCGATATATCGTGGGTATTAATTATGCTCCTATATATCTCTCCCACTATGTGACCATGTTTCTCTATCTCTCTGTCTTTTTCTACTGTATATGAATGTGTGTATGTTATTCACATTTTTGTTTAGCATTCTTGTATATCTTTACATAAAAATTTCTTCTGTACGCGTGTATGTCGCTGACCTCCTCATAAACGGTTGGACCGATTTTGATGAAATTTTGTGTGTGTGTTCCGAGTGGATCCGAGAATGGTTTAGATTCACAGTTGGACCCGGTGGGTGGCGCTACGGTTGACTTTTAGGATTTGTTTTTATTATCGAGCCATCTCAACGTCAGCCGGGCCCATGTAATATACGAACCTTGGCGTGTACCTACGGATTTTTCAGAATTTGCCTACAAATTTAAAATGGGCATCGGGTGATGGTGAATGACAATATCTTGAGGAAACCTATAGTATCATTGTATGAGGGAAAACGTAAAACTGTGGGTTTCTGAGAGTTTTAAATCGAGTTTACATTCTATTGTCAGAACTGTAGATATGTTACCTGCATGATATTTTGGCAAAACAAATGTCATGACATAGTGGACAAATGGACGACAATTAATTTTGACATTTCAAACTGACAACTTTCAAATATTTGTTTTAATTCATTTTGTTTACGTATCAGTTACGAGAGCGTGCTCCCTTAAATTGTCTTACCTCCCACAAACAATTTTATCTATCTCCCGATCTACTTATAAACATTGACTCCTGCATATACATACTTGGATTTAGATTTAACTTACGATTAATATATTCATTGCAAATAAAAATGACCAAAAACTTGTATACGATTTACGCAGTACCGCTGTATGCATACATACATAGCTATAAATGTACATTTATATAACCAACACATTTTAGTTCGAAACTCGTATTATAGAGGCGTTGGTTGGAAAGATCGAGTGCGACTTCTATTTATACAACGTACTCTTGACCTAGTTGCCTGAATAAAATCGGCTGAGTGCCTTAAGCGCTCGCCTTAGTAGCCCGGTGAAGCTGTAAAGACGTTACCAAGTCAATAGCGTAGTCAGATCGAGAAAAAATAAGTAATTGGGGACATTGTTACTCTGTCGTCTCTCTGAGAGGTTGTATTGCGTTACTGGTGTCGTATTGCCTGAATTCTTTCCAATGTACACTGTTATTATAGAGGCGCTGATTGGAAAGAACGAGTGCGACCTGTATTTATATATTAGAATAGACGCTACTTTGCATTTCCGCCTGGAATCGATGGAACACTACTACGTCTGACTGCAAAACAAATCAATTAATCAATATATCCCTTATACACATATATATTAATCAACAATACATATCAATTAACAATATATATCAATTAACAATATACAATTAACCAATATAAATATTATTATAATAAATTATCAATAAATTAATTAAAGTATGTTGCAGATTGACGTGTAATCACGACAATCGATAACACGTGTTTCGCTCCTTCACGGAGCATCTTCAGATCGATGTTTTCGCTTCCGATGCGAGCGGGCGAGTGAACGTCTTCTTCAATCAAATAACGTACTGTGTGGTTACAGCCACAGAGTACGTTAATAAATAGAGTTCGCACTCGTTCTTTTCAATCAACGCCTCTATAATATGAGTTTCGAACTAACATTGTTGGTTATAAATGTACATTTATAGCTATGTATATATGCATACAGCGGTACTGCGTAAATTGTATATAAGTTTTTGATCATTTTTATTTGTAATGAATATATTCATCGTAAGACATATCTAAATCCAAGTGTATATATATGCAGGAGTCAATGTTTATAAGTAGACCCGGACATAGATAAAATTGTTTGTGGGAGACAAGAAAATTTAAGGGAGCACACTCTCGTAACAAATACGTAAACAAAGAGAATGAAAAGAAATAGTTTAAAGTTGTCAGTTTGAAATGTCAAAATTAATTGTCGTCCACCATCTTTTGTTATCAAACTTGCCAAAAAAATTATATAACAGTGCCATCTAGACAGTGGATTGATAACCAAAAATAGACGAGCCTTTTCCATACAAATCCGATTCTGAGAAGTGAAAATATTGTGGTTACAGCCGGGCAGTGGTACCGCGGCGTGCTGCTGGAGCAGTTGGAGGGTCCGGGCGGGGAGAGGGCGCGCGTGCTGTACGTCGACTACGGGTACATGGTCGCGCTGCCGATAGCTCTGCTCAGGAAAATGTTACCAGAGTTTGTGAGGGGCCTGCCAGCACTCGCCAACCATATCGATATAAGAGGTCATTTTATAATTGAAACTTATTGTGACATGAGCCCGTGATCTTTCTAATCGACTGTCGGTATCTATATAGATCGAACGTGTCTGTACTTGTCTGTGTTGCCTAGTTTTCTTTTTATATATTATAAGTGGCAAACGAACAGACGGGTCCCCCGATGGTAAGTGATCACCGCCGTCCATAGACACTAATGGTAAAGAAGTAACAGTAATCACTACATAATACAAAGTCCTCTGCCACGCCTGTCTGTCTGTCTGCCTGTTCGCGATAAATTCAAATCTACTGAACGCAGTTAGTTTCATGCAGTTTTCATCAGTTGATAAAGTGATTCATGAGGAAGGTTTAGGTATATAATTTGACAAGGTTTTTATACAGCCCACTACGTCATCTTCATCATTATCCTTATCCCACCTAAGTAGGGTCGGCACAACATATTTTCTTTTTCAACTCTCTCCTGTCAAACGTCATCTCAGTATTCACACCTTTTACACACATAGCATTTTTCACACAGTCCATCTATGGATGCCTTTTTCGGTCTTCCCCTACTCCTATATCCATCCACAGTCATACTCAGCACTTTTCTAGTGACATGGCTTTCATTACTCCTCATGGCATGTCCGTACCATGCTAACCTATTACTCCTCGACTTCTCTGTCACTGGTGCTATTTTCAAACTTTCTCTAATATACTCATTCTTAATCTTATCCATTCTAGTCACACCGCACATCCACCTTGACATTCGCATCTCTGCCACGTGTAATATTCTCTCATCCGTCTCTTTCGTAGCCCAGTACAGACCGCTACAAATGATAAAATAAAATTCATTCATTTTTAGAAATGTCTGTCTGTTTAGAAACGCATCACTGCTAAAGTATTGCATTCACAATGAATGACAATTGAAAATTTAATGGTGGTAGAGCCACGCTGAACTATTACTGGTTTCAGCATGAATGGGTCGGTTCGTCCGGGGTAGTACCACCCTCTCATAGAAAACCGACGTGAAGTAACAGTGCACGCATTGTTGCGTTTCGTTCGGTCAGTGAGAGCGCCGGAGGCCCACCTCCCCTGCCCTCTCCTCGCTCCTCTCCCGCTCCCTCCCTTAACCCTTCCCCCCCAAAGGGTGGCAAACGCACTTGCGACTCCTCTGGTGTTGTTGTTGTGACCCACCTGTTCATTTGCCACCTATTATGTAAAAAAAAAGACAATACATCCATACCTTCCTTCGCGAAGATGCCACAGTGGGTTCTTACAGACTGATGACATTTACTGATATTGCAATCGGTATTATTTTACAGATTTCCCAGAGAATCCGACAGCGGCGATGATAGAACGCGCTCGTCGACACATGAAGATATCCGCCGGTCGCGGGGAACTCAAAGTGACGAGATGCGAGAGGCAAGATGAGAACGGACTCTATACGATCGATGCTCCGGACCTCATAAAAGCAATGCTTACGGCCTAAAGTGAGACTTGTCCATATATACTCGACAGTTTCCAGTACCTTTAAGACTTTTATAAGAATTTGTATGTAAGCTAGTAATAAGTCGACGGAAGCTATAACCGTCTAATAGACTTTGTCTGTCACTATGTTTATTTGATAGTTTGTAGAATTTTTCTCAAGGACTCTCATTACAGTTTGTATGTAAATGTGTTATGGAAGCTATGACCATAGCACAGATTAAGGCAGCGATCACGTCTCCGGCTGTATCTTTGACAGTTTCTAGAATTTTTCTTTAGGACTTTAATTAAAGTTTGTAATCTACACCAACTGTGACCGACTTGCGGATTTTGTCTGTCAGCAATCACGTCTCTGTCTATGTTTCTTTAACAGTTTCTAGAACTATTCTTTAGGACTTTCAGTTTGTATGTAACCTTGTAATTAGTGTACGGGTAGCTATGGCCATCTCATGGATATTGTCTGTCAAGAGTCATGTCTTTGTCTATGTATTTTGACAGGTTCTAGAATTTTTTTTTAGGACTTTAATTATAATTTGTGTGTAACCCGGTATGTAGTGTATTTTAGCTATGACCATATTACAGATTTAGTCTGTCAGCAGTCACATTCTGCTTCTGATAGTTTCTAAAACTTTCCGTTAGGACTTTCACTTAGAGTTTGTATGTAACCTAGTAATAAGTCTACGTTAGCTATGACCAGCCTATAGATTTTGTCTGTCAGCAGTCGTGTATCTGCCTACGTATCTAGACCTTTCTTTTACAGGCTTTTGAAGCTTGTATGATAATCTTGTATGTACTCTATGTAAGCTATGACCATCTCATGTCAGGTCACGTATCTGCCTGCTTCTTTAACAGTTTCTAGAACTTTAGGACTTTCATTAGCGTTTCTGTGTAACCTTGTATGTAGGTTATGTTAGCAATGACAGTATCACAGATTTTGTCTGTCAGCAATCACGTCTCTGCTTATCTTTTTTGACAGTTTCTAGCACTTACCTTCAGGCCTTTCATTAGAGTTTGTGTGTAACCTTGTATGTAGGTTATGTTAGCAATGACAGTATCACAGATTTTGTCTGTCAGCAATCACGTCTCTGCTTATCTTTTTTGACAGTTTCTAGCACTTACCTTCAGGCCTTTGATTAGAGTTTGTGTGTAACCTTGTATGTAGGTTATGTTAGCAATGACAGTATCACAGATTTTGTCTGTTTTTTTTTTGGGAAAAACTAAAACTGAGATTTTTTTTCTTGTGATTCTCTCAGATTTTGCCGTAATATCTTATTATATGGTTGCCCAAAGCTATTTTGAATCCGATTGTTACACTATACCATTCTTATCGATTTATTTCGATAAAGCCGAACACTTATTAATTCACTCATCTGTTCTAGAATTATAGACAAAAAATTATCAAAGATGGCGGCAGTCAGCTGTCAATATTAGTTCATCTCTATTTTGAAGCGTTGTCATTATTTCACGGAGCTATTTCTCTTTAGCTTATATTTGCAAAACGTAATATTTGAAATATTCATTGTAAACTTCATTAGAAGTGAGTATTGTCTACGTATATTCGAAATTAATATCTACTTTCAGTGGATGGTTTGGTCAGCAATTGTATTTTAAACTGACCGAAATATGTTGACTCTTATTACACGGGTCGTTACGGATAAGATTTTATGGGCCGTATTGTGATTTTCCAGGAACGTGTTTCCGAAATTTTCAGCTTAAGGCAGTTTCCAAAACTGTAAGGATTTTTCGTATACGTTATTCTGTACAGTATTGATTGTAAACTAATAATAAACTGGGCTAAATCGTCCCTTCAAGATTTATTTTGAAGTATTTACAGTTATTTTTACTGAATGTTGCAGCAATTTTCTTGAAGTAACTCTTCTGTTTAGGTGTCAAAAAAGTATTCGTTTCTAAGTGGAACGCAAAGTTCTCGTAACTTTCGAACTTAATTAAAGTGTAACTTTACGAGTTCTGGGTGATTCTGCTCATTATCTAATCACTTTAGAAATTCGCCTCTACGGGCAAGAATTTTAAGTTAACCTTATTTCGATTTTACTTAGAATCCAAAATACTTTGGTAGTATTTATGTACAGTATTTTTTTACTGAATGTTCCAGCAATCATTTTGAACATAGTCGGTTCAGGTTTTCAAAATAATATTCGTTTCTAAGTGGAACGTAAAACTCCCATAACTTTGGAACCCCATCAAAATGTAATTTTACGTGTCCTGGGTTATTTTGCTCATTAGCTAATTACTTTAGAAAACTGCTTTCAAGGGCGAAAATTGAAAGTTAAACGTATTACTTTACGTATTAATTTTTTACTTAAGAGTTCCGGGCGTAAAACGTCTCGTTTACTTTGTTATAAATCAAATTTTCACAACGTGATCCTAAAACTTGAGCCACGAAAGTTGTACTTTTATGAGCTCGGAGTCATTTTTAATATTTAGTCACTTTAGAAATTTGCCTTTTAATGGGCAAGAATCTAAAGCTAAGCGTATTACATTTTGACTCACAAGTTCCGGGTGTTTGTGTCTGTGTGTTATTTCCGAAATATTCATTTCACAATGTGTTCCCGGAACTTTGAGACATAACAATTGTTTTACGAGTTCTGGGTGATTATGTCTAATATTTAGCCACTATAGAAATTTGCCTCTAAGGGCAAGAATCTAAAGTTAAGAATATTACATTTTCCCTTACGAATCTCGGGCGTTTGTGTCCATTTACTATTTTATTAATCTAATTTTCACATCGTGTTTCCTAAAATTGAGCTGTAAAAGTTGTACTTTTACGAGCTTGGAGTCACTTTGCCTAAAATTTAGCCACTTTAGAACTTTGCCTCTAAGGGCAGGTATCTAAAGTTAAGAATATTACATTTTTCCCTTACGAATCCCGGGCGTTTGTGTCCGTTTACTACTATATAAATACATTTTTCTCAACTTGTTCCAAAAATTTGAGCCGTGGAAGTTGTACTTTTATGAGCTCAGAGTAATTTTGTCTAATATTTAGACACTTTAGAAATTTGCCTCCAAGAGCAAGAATCTAAAGTTAAGAATATTACATTTTTCCTTACGAATCCCGGGCGTTTATGTCCATTTACTATTTTATTAATCCAATTTTCACATCGTGTTTCCAAAAATTGAGCTGTAAAAGTTGTACTTTTACGAGCTTGGAGTCACTTTGCCTAAAATTTAGCCACTTTAGAACTTTGCCTCTAAGGGCAGGTATCTAAAGTTAAGAATATTACATTTTTCCCTTACGAATCCCGGGCGTTTGTGTCCGTTTACTACTATATAAATACATTTTTCTCAACTTGTTCCAAAAATTTGAGCCGTGGAAGTTGTACTTTTATGAGCTCAGAGTAATTTTGTCTAATATTTAGACACTTTAGAAATTTGCCTCCAAGAGCAAGAATCTAAAGTTAAGAATATTACATTTTTCCTTACGAATCCCGGGCGTTTATGTCCATTTACTATTTTATTAATCCAATTTTCACATCGTGTTTCCAAAAATTGAGCTGTAAAAGTTGTACTTTTACGAGCTTGGAGTCACTTTGCCTAAAATTTAGCCACTTTAGAACTTTGCCTCTAAGGGCAGGTATCTAAAGTTAAGAATATTACATTTTTCCCTTACGAATCCCGGGCGTTTGTGTCCGTTTACTACTATATAAATACATTTTTCTCAACTTGTTCCAAAAATTTGAGCCGTGGAAGTTGTACTTTTATGAGCTCAGAGTAATTTTGTCTAATATTTAGACACTTTAGAAATTTGCCTCCAAGAGCAAGAATCTAAAGTTAAGAATATTACATTTTTCCTTACGAATCCCGGGCGTTTATGTCCATTTACTATTTTATTAATCCAATTTTCACATCGTGTTTCCAAAAATTGAGCTGTAAAAGTTGTACTTTTACGAGCTTGGAGTCACTTTGCCTAAAATTTAGCCACTTTAGAACTTTGCCTCTAAGGGCAGGTATCTAAAGTTAAGAATATTACATTTTTCCCTTACGAATCCCGGGCGTTTGTGTCCGTTTACTACTATATAAATACATTTTTCTCAACTTGTTCCAAAAATTTGAGCCGTGGAAGTTGTACTTTTATGAGCTCAGAGTAATTTTGTCTAATATTTAGACACTTTAGAAATTTGCCTCCAAGAGCAAGAATCTAAAGTTAAGAATATTACATTTTTCCTTACGAATCCCGGGCGTTTATGTCCATTTACTATTTTATTAATCCAATTTTCACATCGTGTTTCCAAAAATTGAGCTGTAAAAGTTGTACTTTTACGAGCTTGGAGTCACTTTGCCTAAAATTTAGCCACTTTAGAACTTTGCCTCTAAGGGCAGGTATCTAAAGTTAAGAATATTACATTTTTCCCTTACGAATCCCGGGCGTTTGTGTCCGTTTACTACTATATAAATACATTTTTCTCAACTTGTTCCAAAAATTTGAGCCGTGGAAGTTGTACTTTTATGAGCTCAGAGTAATTTTGTCTAATATTTAGACACTTTAGAAATTTGCCTCCAAGAGCAAGAATCTAAAGTTAAGAATATTACATTTTTCCTTACGAATCCCGGGCGTTTATGTCCATTTACTATTTTATTAATCCAATTTTCACATCGTGTTTCCAAAAATTGAGCTGTAAAAGTTGTACTTTTACGAGCTTGGAGTCACTTTGCCTAAAATTTAGCCACTTTAGAACTTTGCCTCTAAGGGCAGGTATCTAAAGTTAAGAATATTACATTTTTCCCTTACGAATCCCGGGCGTTTGTGTCCGTTTACTACTATATAAATACATTTTTCTCAACTTGTTCCAAAAATTTGAGCCGTGGAAGTTGTACTTTTATGAGCTCAGAGTAATTTTGTCTAATATTTAGACACTTTAGAAATTTGCCTCCAAGAGCAAGAATCTAAAGAAAGTACTGTACTAGTCTACAGGTTTTTTTGGTGAATGTTGCAGCAATTTTCTAGAAGTAACTTGCCTGTTCAGGTGTCAAAAAAGTATACGTTTCTAAGTGGAACGCAAAGTTCTCGTAACTTTCGAACTTAATTAAAGTGTAACTTTACGAGTTCTGGGTGATTCTGCTCATTATCTAATCACTTTAGAAATTCGCCTCTACGGGCAAGAATTTTAAGTTAACCTTATTCATACCGTATATATTACAAAATTTGGAAAACTTCAACAATAACAAATTATGTAATATCAAAATTTTTCAAGATATTTAAAACATGATTCACCAATCTGAGATCTTGGCCATTTTGAACATAGTCGGTTCAGGTTTTCAAAATAATATTCGTTTCTAAGTGGAACGTAAAACTCCCATAACTTTGGAACCCCATCAAAATGTAATTTTACGTGTCCTGGGTTATTTTGCTCATTAGCTAATTACTTTAGAAAACTGCTTTCAAGGGCGAAAATTGAAAGTTAAACGTATTACTTTACGTATTAATTTTTTACTTAAGAGTTCCGGGCGTAAAACGTCTCGTTTACTTTGTTATAAATCAAATTTTCACAACGTGATCCTAAAACTTGAGCCACGAAAGTTGTACTTTTATGAGCTCGGAGTCATTTTTAATATTTAGTCACTTTAGAAATTTGCCTTTTAATGGGCAAGAATCTAAAGCTAAGCGTATTACATTTTGACTCACAAGTTCCGGGTGTTTGTGTCTGTGTGTTATTTCCGAAATATTCATTTCACAATGTGTTCCCGGAACTTTGAGACATAACAATTGTTTTACGAGTTCTGGGTGATTATGTCTAATATTTAGCCACTATAGAAATTTGCCTCTAAGGGCAAGAATCTAAAGTTAAGAATATTACATTTTCCCTTACGAATCTCGGGCGTTTGTGTCCATTTACTATTTTATTAATCACATTTTCACATCGTGTTTCCTAAAATTGAGCTGTAAAAGTTGTACTTTTACGAGCTTGGAGTCACTTTGCCTAAAATTTAGCCACTTTAGAACTTTGCCTCTAAGGGCAAGAATCTAAAGTTAAGAATATTACATTTTTCCCTTACGAATCCCGGGCGTTTGTGTCCGTTTACTACTATATAAATACATTTTTCTCAACTTGTTCCAAAAATTTGAGCCGTGGAAGTTGTACTTTTATGAGCTCAGAGTAATTTTGTCTAATATTTAGACACTTTAGAAATTTGCCTCCAAGAGCAAGAATCTAAAGTTAAGAATATTACATTTTTCCTTACGAATCCCGGGCGTTTATGTCCATTTACTATTTTATTAATCCAATTTTCACATCGTGTTTCCAAAAATTGAGCTGTAAAAGTTGTACTTTTACGAGCTTGGAGTCACTTTGCCTAAAATTTAGCCACTTTAGAACTTTGCCTCTAAGGGCAAGAATCTAAAGTTAAGAATATTACATTTTTCCCTTACGAATCCCGGGCGTTTGTGTCCGTTTACTACTATATAAATACATTTTTCTCAACTTGTTCCAAAAATTTGAGCCGTGAAAGTTGTACTTTTATGAGCTCAGAGTAATTTTGTCTAATATTTAGGCACTTTAGAAATTTGCCTCCAAGGGCAAGAATCTAAAGTTAAGAATATTACATTTTTCCTTACGAATCCCGGGCGTTTATGTCCATTTACTATTTTATTAATCTAATTTTCACAATGTGTTTCCAATAATTGAGCCCTAAAAGTTGTACTTGTACGAGCTTGGAGTCATTTTGCCTAAAATTTACTTACTTTAAAAATTTGCTTCTAAAGGCAAGAATCTAAAGTTTAAAATATTACATTTTGACTTACGTTTTCCAGGTGTTTGTGCCTGTGTATTACTTCAGAAATATTCTTTTCACGTGTTGAACTTTTACCAGTTTTGGCTGATTTAGTCCCTTTAAAAATTTGCCTCTGAAGTCGTGTTTATGCCAGTTTGTTAGTAGAAATTCATTTTTCACGACGTTAATTCCAAGGCTTGGGATTTGATGGTTGTACTTTTAAGTGTTGTGGGTGATGATTATGTCCAAAATTAAGTCAATTTAGAAGTTTGCTTTCACGGGCAGTGATCTAAAATGTATTATATTTGATACCCATTTCAGAGACGTAGTTGTTGGTACCTGTAAGTCACTTTTGTAATCGGCTTTTCACAATTGAATCCCAAAGCCAAAAAATCATAACTTGGGATATAGTACTACTTTTATAATATTTGTGGTGATTATGTTCAAAATTGTCTCACTTTACAATGTAAACTTTACTCTGTATTTAATTTTTATCTAATTTTCAATAAATGACATTTGTTTTGGTCACGATTGAGTTTAAGCTCGTACGGGCCGATAATAAGTATGAAAATTGACTTCGTATTGTCGACTTATACCCTAGTACGGTGGTCTCCAAATCGCGGCTCTTTCACTCCTTAGTGGCGTCTCTTCCACAAAGTGATTAATGCATTTACGGAATACTATCTATTAACTTGCCATAGTGAAAATGAGACATATTGGGGCAAAGGCAAGCTCCAGAGTGGACTTTTAATCCTGATTACATTTAAAATCTGTTATAACGACACCGAAGGGACTACTCATATTTAGTCGTAGCAACCGGTGATGTTTTCGAGATACGGCATTCAGCCGGGACCTTTGTCCTGGGTCAATATAACCGGTATGTTGGTGTAAAGGTCTAAACAATGTCGCCATAAACGGTTTTGACTATATCTCCAGAAAATTTATCAACTGTTTATATTTGGTTCTTTTGAATGACGAGCTTGCCGACAACCGCCCTAGTACAATAGATATTTGATTTCGCACGTCGCGGAATAGACTTCAGGTTACGGTTATGTAACGTGTTCTCTCTGTCGCACGCCTCAATTACTGATAGACAAAGATAACGCTAACTATCTCGCTCCTCCCGTGACGTGCCAAATCAACAGCCAGGTGTTGTAAATATTACACCTATTGATGGAATGTTCTTGTACGTACATTATGCAAGCATAATATTTGTTTATATATATAGAAATTGTCGATGTTTCCGGCATCCGTTTTTTTCTAACATTTTTTTTTAATAATAAATATGCTGTATTCATAAGTTCATTTATTTAAAGCAGATTTTGTTTTAAAAAACAAATATTGTGTATTAGGTTGTACATACGAGGAAATAGGGTATGGATTTTTGATCATACAAACATATTGCCCTATTGTACGTCTGAGTAAATGACGTCAGATGACTTTTTTTTTCACACTCCGTATGCGCGAACTATGTCTGCTATTACCATGTTCCTAAGTTTTCATTTTTTCCATAAATTAATTACGATAAAAACTGGGAAGTCTCTTGAATTGCTAAAATTTGACAGATAAATCGTTGTTTTTAAACATCATTAAACCGATTTGACGAGAAAAAAAATGGCAAGAATTGTTTTTTTTTTTTGTTTGAAATGGATCGACTAAAATACTTAACCGATTTTAAATTTTTTTTTTACTTACACGAGTTACCTATCAGCTAATACCGTGTTTTAATCTCAAAATCTGTTATAAAGCAAGCGAAACTGCGAGTAAAAGTTAGTAATTAATAAAAAAGAAATACACGCCCTTATACGGTTATACAAAACAATCTTAAAATCGGTTCAGTTTTGAAGACAGCAATTGGGGAATACGAAACTGTTATGTTTTATGTAGGTCTGTCTCTCTCACACTCTACTCGGTTGTTCTGGCAGAGCGAGACAGCAATAGATTTCAGTACCTTACCTTCGAATATTCTCCAGACTGCATTTCCCTTTAATAAATTAGAATTATATACCTTATCTTTTAGTATATACATTAGTATTATAATACTTCTATTGACATATAAACTTAATAACGAATTATGTGGATTATTCGTTACTTGTGTTTTTCTAAAGCATTTGTTAGTAAAATGTGCTTTTTAAAAACGCCCGTGTATTGAAAAAAATTAGATTTAAGTCTTGTGATTTTTCTATAATCATTAAACGGATAAAAATTGTCATGTGTGTTGTTTTATTTCTGTCGATGTCTAATCTAAACTCCAATGTATTGAGGCATCGTAATAAAATAGATGGCTGAAGATTTCTTATATTATATACTAGCGGAACTGAGGAACGTTGTCCCGCCCTTATAATATTAAAACAAACTTGACAAATTATATATCTCGTGAATCACTTTATCTACTAGTGAAAACCGTGTGAAAATCCGTTCAGTAGTTTTTGGGCTTATCGCAAACCGACAAACAGAGAATTTCTTTTTATAATATGCAAGTGATATCGGCGCGAAGATACAAGTACCGTCCATATAAAAGTATGTCGTCATCCATAGTGACGTCATGTTTGTAACTTCATCGACCAGTCTATCAAGATTAATGGAATAAAAATGATAAAAAAAAATCAAGATAATAATAGTATTCTTAGATGTGAATAGTCCAGTTATCTGAGCGAGTGTGCCCAGTGTCTAGTCGTCGGTCGCCTTTTAAGAAATTCAGACAAAGCTGGCAGCCCATAATAATCACGATACTTATGAACAGCCAATAGCGTTTTAGATGCGATGAATAGTAGCCAGTCATTAGTACGAGTGCGGACGCAGGTCAATAGTAAGCTATGTACTACTAAGTATATACTATATCGGTGTTATTACAACAGAGTTAAATACGTATTGAATAATTGCTTTAAAAAGGTTTCGAATTAAATGCACCGTGCTCGCCCGAGGCAAGTTCGCGTTATCCTTTTTCGCAAGTTTAACCTAACGTAACCAAAGCCAAAAGAGCGAGATGGCGAACATTCAGCGACCGCGGTGCATTTAATACGAGACCTTTTAAAAGCAAGTATTCAATACGTATTTAATACTATTGAGAGCGATGTTTCCCAGAGATTGCAATCCAAGATTAAAAGTTCACGTGGTCTTGTTAATTAGCATTGACAAAAGCATGGTAGCTGTTTCCAACCTCAGTTGTCTATCTTAGTTTTTTCGGTAACTGAAAGTATCAGTTGGGGCCTTTTGTAAACTGGCAATATCAGATAATGCTTATTGTAAATAGTATTGCTTCATGATAGAGAATGTGGGTTGCGGTAATTTGTTCCTTAAACCTTAAATGCATGATTTATTTTTTACCCAAACAAGAGATATTTTGTGTAGAGTATTATACAGATTTATAAAAAAAAAGTGTGTGTGTACTTAGGTACATGCGTTAGAAGTTATACTTCTTTGCCGTAACAAGATAAAAGCTGTATCTAATATTTTACGTTATTTTACAAGATTTTTAAATGGTGTATGTACATCTATACTAATATTATAAAGAGGTAAAGTTTGTGAGTTTGTGACGTTGTAGGGGGTAATCTCAGGAACTACTGGTCCGATTTGGAAAATTCTTACAATGTTATATAGCTCATTTATCAGGGAAGGTTGTAAGCTATATATTATCACGATAAGACCCATAGGAGCGGAGCAGCAATGAAGAGTGTTGCAAAATTGGGGTATTTTTTTCTTTTTAGAGCTTCCTCTGCGTCTTAGAGCAAAATAACCATTCCACGCGTACGAAGTCGTGAGCAGAAGCTATTAACTAATTATATTATCTATACTAATATCATAAAGAGGTAAAGTTTGTGAGGTTGTAGGGGGTAATATCGGGGGAGTCGGAGAAAAATGGTCGAACGAAAACGTTTCTTATGAACGTTGCCTTAACGATGAGACATTATATATGATCGAGTTCTAGAAAAAAGTTGCAGCTTGATAATATGCCTATTACCGCCCAACGAACAGATAGGTCACCTGATGTTAAGTGATCACCACCGTCCATAGACACTAGCAACACCAGGGGAGTTGCAAATGCGTTGCCAGCCTGTGTTGGGGGAGGGGAGGAGGGGAAGGCTGAAAGTGGAAGGGGAGGGGAGGTGGGTCTCCGGCGCTTCGTTCTCGGTGTATAAAAACTGGAATTGATAAGAAAATAAACATGTTAAATGAAAGATTAAAATTTAATTTACCTCATTTTGGAATGTAATAACTCGGATATCCATCCATATTTACAAACATTTTTTGTTTGTTCGTTCGTCCGCGTCGAACCTAATGTACAAAACAATGACTAATAAAGTCACCTGAATGTATTAAATCCACTTATCTACATTTCTCTCGTACTTACGCCGCGTCGTCATTAAAATCACAATAACTTTTGATAGAGTGGACCGATTTTAATGAAACAAACACTAAGTTATTCTCGAAGATATGTTTTATGTTTTCCTTGCTGTGGTTTTATTGTGAACCTAGTACTTTACCAGTGCGACATGTTCATACAGACAGACAGACTCTAAAAATGATTGAAATGTATTTTATTACTTATTTCTAGACACCTGCAACAATTTATTTCACGAAATGCGAAAAATTACAGACACGTTAGATCTACTTTCTTATTATATGTATATATATTAGTTATGTGATGTTGTATTGTGTAAATATGCTGTAACATATTAAATCATTCGGAAAGAAACAACCGAAACATATCGTCGTCTGACCTTTATTCTGCCCGTAAACTTTTCGTCACAAAAATCCGTATAAACCAATTCCGGGCTATCATCCCGTTTTTCTAAAGTCCTTCGAAAGTTTTTTATTATGTTATGGTTCCCCAAAAACAAAGCATCGTCATTGTGATCCTTTGGAACCGCCGCTAAAGTCGTGTCGACCCATGCCTCGTAATACGGTTTTGTATATTGCGTCAAAGAAGATGGAGCCCATTTAGCCACTTCTGTCACTGGGGACAGGCTATTTTTAACCGCAGACGGCTCTGGTGACGTCATTACATTGGGCCGTTTTCTTCGCCGACCACCGGATTTCTTCCGAATAACCGGAGCTCGGATATCCGGTTTCACCTTTACACTCGTCCGGCTATTGGTCGTTTTAGTTTTTGTTTTAGTAACATTCGTGTCAGTGGATTTAGAAACCTTATTACTGTGTTCTGTTTGTAAATTAACCTCTAATTGCGCCGGAAAACTTTTCTTGGTGATAAAATTAACTACTTTTAACACTTCAGAAGTGTTCTTCTTAGAGATAACGGTTTTTATTACCGGTTTTCGTATAACCAGGTCGTTATCCGGTTTACTATCCGTTTTGGTGCATTTATTCGATGCTTCTATCGGCGAGGCTACTGCGGATTTTACTTCCCCCTTTAACTGTTTTAAAGTTTTATTAACTGAAATAAAAAACGTAAAAACCTGTTGGCGTTGCCATTTCACTCAACTTATACTATTCTAAACAACATTTTTTTTTCTAAATAGCAGTTTCAAAACTTATGATAACAAGAAAATATTTAGAACAGATATATGAAATGAATATAAGATTTAATTTTACTATATCAATTACTATAAGATTTTTTGGTACTTACATATATAATATACCGCGCTCGCAGACCGTGGCCGCGGACGGCTCGCATTATGTTTTTTCGCAAGTCAAACCTAACCTAACCAAACAGTGGTGAAATTGTTTTGTTTTAATTTATCATCAACCATCAAGTTGCTAACATACAAATCGCAGTGCGATCGCCAACCGCTGGCGCGCCCGGTTCGCGTCGTCTTTGTTTCGCAAGTGTAACCTAACCTACCCGATTTATTTTCCTCAATTTTCCCGTCTTGGTTCGGTTACACTTGTGAAATAAAGACAGCGCGAGCCCTCCGTGGCAACGGTCGTCGAACGCACTGCGGTGCAGTATTGAGGTTACGTCACTTCCGAACAATCATTTGTGATTTTGCAATTATCAACATGATGATTTTTAAGATGAAACAAAACAGTTTCGTCTCGGTTTGGTTAGGTTAGGTGAGGTGAGACTTACGGACGCGGACGTCCGTTGCCGCGAAAGGAAGGCCCGAGACGTAAAAGCACGATCTCAGCCGCCGCTTCAACACAGAAGCATGGGGAGAGATATCTCTCTTCCCGAGAGGAGGGTCCCCGTTTTACCATCTTGCGGATGACCCAAGCGCGTGGCCAGGGTTGTGGCGTATGCTAGTTGTGAAACCGCTCCCTGGTCCACATTCGCGCTGAGCGGTAGAGGGGTTTTTAGTGGGTAGGAGTCCCACATAACCCTCGCACTGTCCCCCGGCAGTTCGAGGCGAGTCCCATGTAGGATTTTCCCCTCTTAAAAAAAAGGTTAGACTTGCGACTTGCCTTCTTTTGTGAATCTGTTTTGTTGCAAAAAGAGGTGGTGGAGAGAGCTAGGGAAAGGAGCGCCGGCGCAACAGCACGCCGCCGGGGAGCTCGGTGTATTATATACGTGAGTACTGACTTTTTATTATAAATTACAAGTTTTAGCATTTGAGCACAAGCACTCCTGATTTTAAATGACGATATGTATGAGGTTTAAGATAGCAAACAAGCTAAACGTAAGGGGGAACTGAGGGTGCAGCTGCCGAAACGCACATCATGTGCTTGGCGACAGATTTTCAATTTTTGTTATGTTAGCAGACAAACGAACAGGTGAGTCACGTGATATTAAGTGATCACCACCGTCCATAGAAACCAGGGGAGTCGAAAGTGCGTTGCCAGCCTGTGTTTGGGGGAAGGGAGGAAGGGGAGATAGGAGAGGGGAGGTGGGCCCATGGCGTTCTCACTGACCTAACAAAAAACAACAATGCAAGCACTGTTACTTCACGTGGACGTTAGTACTACCCCGGGCGAACCGACCCGCGCTGAAACCAGTAATAGCTTCAGCGTGCCTCTACCACCTACACAAACTGACGTCGAAAAAACTTGAGAGCGATAGTTAACTAATGAGCCACCTTCACTTTAAATATAGTGATTTTCGTTTAGTGTATACAAACCTTATCCACACAATATTAGAAGGTAATTAAAAATGAGCATACCGATTTTATAATCAGCAGAATTTTGATTATTTCTCAATCGAACAGTACATTTATCTGTCAAATGCCTGTTATCATATAAATCTCGAGGAGATTCTTTTTCTATATTTTTTAAACCAATTACTTTGCAGGCGGTTTTTCGTTTGTATCCGTCTTTTATGTCCGGTTTTTTACGGATTGAATCTCCACAATCCGGTATGTCAGGTTTATCGCTCACCGATGAATCTACGAAAGGTTTTTTCAAATCACCCCTATCTTTTGTGATTTTATCTACTTTGTTAATTATCTCTGATTGTTTATATTTCCTATTCATTTTAGATTTGTTTACACTAAAAATTTATAGAATCTTCACTGCAATTTGTTAACTGACGTTTTAGTGATGTGACAGTAGTCGATATTTGTACGTACGACACCTCTGATGTTGCAAGCGTCCATAGGCTACGGTGACTGCTTAACATCAGGCGGTCAGCATGCTCGTTTGCCACCATCCTAATATATATTTAAAAAAAATAACGTTGGATAATTATAAAATTCATTTACCGTCTTTTTCACGTAATAACGTCTTATAAATCGATGAACGCCGGCTGTATGCACTGCAAAGCATGGATCATTGTCACGTTCAGATTGAGCCGAGCGTGCAAGCGAGAGCACGGAACAAGCGATAGAGAGGCGCGATCGGCTTAAACGTTCGGCTTGTGACGCATTTCTTTATATATAGAATAATTCAATTCAATTCATAAAAGTATGCAAAGTTTTGCAAAGTTATGGAACGAGTTATCAACAATCAACTCATAGAGAGCAATGATATCCTAAGTGATCAGCAGTACGGTTTCCGCCATAAAAGATCTACTGGGGATCTCCTTGTTTATGCTACTCATAAATGGAGTGAGGCTGTTGAGAGACATGGCGAAGCCTTGGCTGTATCTCTCGACATTTCCAAGGCTTTCGATAAAGTGTGTCAGGAAAGCCTGGTAGGTAAGCTCAGATCATACGGAATTCCCGACAGTTTGAGGGCCTGGATCAGGGACTTCCTGAGTGAACGTACAATTCAGGTAGTGGTGGATGGTTACTCTTCCAACCCTATGACAATTGATGCTGGAGTTCCTCAGGGGTCAGTACTCTCTGCAACTCTATTTCTGCTATTTATTAACGATCTGCTCAAGCCCGGTACTCTCGGGTACGCAGACGATAGCACCGTTACAGAGAGTTACATATCGGAACCTCGTGCTGACGGGAAAGTAAATGATAGTCTGAGAGAAGATATGATCAACCGCATGAACTCGGCACTTAAAGTTGTATCTGACTGGGGCGATGCAAACCTTGTTAAGTTTATATTACGCTACAAAAACTCAGGCGTGTCTGTTCTCCATGAAACGTAGCTCATTCTATCTTAAACCTACTCTCCAGGGTGTACCCATACCAGTTGCCGATAACCTCAAGCTCCTCGGGATAAATTTAAACGCCAAGCTCAACCATGGACGTTCTATTGAGGCTAAGGCTAAAATGGCTGCAAAAAAATTGGGGGTCCTTTTCAGGGTGAGGTGATACTTTACGCAGGAGCAACTTCTTAATCTGTATAAGTCGCAGATAAGGCCGTGTGTGGAGTATTGCTGCCACCTTTGGGACGGGTCTGCCAAATACCAGTTGGCCTTGCTAGACTCCGTCGATCACAGAGCTCAAAGACTTGTCGGTAACGACCCACTGATAACATCGACGTAGAGTCGCCTGTCTTGTGCTATTTTATCGGCTATACTTTGGGGAATAAAACATCAAAAAAACTAATAAACAGTGTCTACAATGATAATAAGGATGCTATACATATATATACTAGCGGGCCCGGCAGACGTTGTCCCGCCCGGATTAAAAATAAATCCTTGACAAATTATATACCAAAACGTTCCCCATGAATCACTTTATCCACTGGTTAAAACCGCATGAAAATCCGTTTAGTAGTTTTTGAGTTTATCGCGAACAGACAGATGCGGTAGGGACTTTATTTTATACTATGTAATGATAATGATACATATAATAAAAATTAAGTGTCTGTAAGTAATATCAAAATTAAAAAAAATTACTGTTTGGTTATGAAAGTATACACGCTACTGATAACAAAAATACAATTTTTAAAATTTTTGTCGGTCTGTCTGTCTTTTTGTTCCGGGTAATCTCCGAAACGGCTGGATCGATTTTGACAGGAATTTCACTGGCAGATAGCTGAAATTATAGCAGGTTACTTAGAGTACTCTAAATTAGACTAGCTGTTAACCGCATCTTCGTCTGCAGTGCTATCTCCAAAACGGTTGAACCGATTTCTACGGTACTTTCACTGGCTGATAGCTGACCTTATAAAAAGTAATTCCAGCAATTTTAGTTTATACTATCTATTAACCGTGGCTTTGCCCGCAGTGCTATCTCCAAAACGGTTTGACCGATCTTCACGAGAAGTTCACTGGTAGATAGCTGACCTTATAGCAAGTAAATTAGGTTATTCTATTTTAGACTAGCTGTTAACTATATCTGCGCCCACAGTGCTATCTCCAAAATGGTTCGGTCGATTTTTACGGGACTGTTACCGGCAGATAGCGAACATTACAAAAAGTAATTTAGTCTATTTTAATTTAGACTGGCTGTTGACCGTGGCTTTGCTTGCAGTACTGTCTTCAAAACGGTTGGACCGATTTTCACAGGACGTTCACTGGTAGGTAGCTGACCTTATAGCAAGTAATTTATTTTAGTTATTTATTAATAGTAATTTTGAAGATAGAAGGGGTCTGTCTAATAAGATATTAAGTAACTGTTGCATTAGTTCCTTATACAGTGTAAGTGCGCACTGAGGTAGTTATATAGAGTTCCACATATATTGCTGATGATAAACATCACTTGACACACCGTTAGTATTTATGTATCTAATGTATACGTTACTGTAGTGGTGTGCGTGTCATACTTACAATTGTTTTAAAAGAGTATTTCAATAATTGCAGATGGTCTCACAATGTTATGTTTCTATAATACAATTTAAAAAAGACGCGTACCGAGCTGCGGATAAAGCTCGTATAAAATAATATCGATTATCGATAAAACAGATATCTTATCGAAACAATCCACCCAAACACCGTTTGCCATCGAGATTAATATATTTTTAAAATTTTGACAGTTCAAATGTCAGTGAAAGAGGTCTTATTTCTTTGATTATTTAATTATCGATTCTTATTAATTCGATATGTTTAAAGTAAAAAAGAAATCTGTGATTTTTTTTAAATTAGAGATTATATATTATCGAATGTCTACAGATAATTTTTTATGTTAAACTTGCTGATTTCCTCTGTGTCGTTTGTTATTTTAATAATATTTTTAGGCACAGATAAATTATAAACACCACGCCGCGTGCCCCACTCTTTACCATATATGCTGGTATTACATAACATTTCTTCGGAGCAAGTTTCCTCGCGATGTTTTCCTATATTTTCACCCGATAGTATTATCAATGTACCCAAATTTTGAAAAACTTATTGATACACGTTAGGTTTCGTACCTACGACATTCTGTCATTGACATTCAAACTCAAAAAATGAAATAGAATATATTAGGGACCGTTCAAGTGTCACCTGACCTAGGAAGGACGGTTCGGGGGCCCATGTTCCCATTGCACAGGTTCGGAGGACAGAGGAGACAGATTGTGTGTGCGTGAATATCTCCTGATTAGGGTGGGACCGGTCCGTCAATGCTACTGACGGACAGCCAATCGCTGGGGTGGCGCGATGAAGGTCTACAGAGATCTCGTAGCACCCAAACAAGAGCGGCGGTCTTACACCGAAGGAGTCGGACATAACCTACTCTCTCCCCGGGACCGTTCAAGTACCACGTAATGTTATAACGATTATTATTATGCAAATAAAGCGCACTCAGCGTCTTGACATATATCACTGTTTTATCACATGTGCAATTCAGCAATTTGACATTTTTACATTAATTCATTATAAATTTCAATAAGTTAGTTCACTCAGAATTTAGACGACGTGGAATACGGTTCTGTCCGCTGAAACAAAATTCGGGAGTCAGTGTATTCAATGTAAATATTTTTTTAAATATATTCAGTTACAGTTGGGCAATTGTGTATGTTTTTTTAAAGACAAAGATGGATGGCCTTTTGACAGTAAGCAGAATGTTAGTCATATTTTTGTTCCATCTTTCTCAGCAAAAATAAGGAAAGATTTCAATCCCTCTCTTCATCGCTTACGTAAGTATTGGAATACATTTTACCCACCACCGTTTACACCAACGGGTTACGGTATAATGCAGAACATAAAACTAAAAAAACTTAAAACTTACTGGATGTACCAAATGACACGGTGATTGGTCCCAATTTTTTATTATTTATTGAACTCAGGTCTGTTTCATTAACATCTATATTTATATATTACTAACGCTATCCTGTCCTGGTAACAATAAAAACCTTGACAAATTATATACCAACATCATGAACAACTTTATCTATTGGTGAAAACCGTATGAAAATCCATTATTATCGCGATACAGTGACTCACCCACATCATTTGTACACACATATGAGATCATCTCTCTCACACACGTGCACATACATACACGTGGTGGGAGGGTTTTACTTTTTTTTCCCTCGTCGACCTGAATCGACTATTCGTTTCATTCCGATATACACGTATGCATTTGTGAATCATGCAATTTCGATTGTACGGTTCACAAATGAATATATGTATGAATAGCTTAGAATAGTTAGCTAGGTCAGACGCGACGTTTCCAGGTAACAGCCCAGGCCAAGGTGCGCGTGCGCCCTTGTGTATGTTACCTAAAAACCAAATCGGCTGAATGCTTTAAGCGCTTGCCTTAGTAGTCCGGTGAAGCTGTGAAGTTGAGAGGGAGATATATATAAGTTAGTGAAGATAGAAAGAGAGAGTTACGTTTCGTATTATCAATGGAAATACATAATGAATTTAAATATTTGTAGAAGATTAAAACATGTATATATTATACATATATAAACATACAGATAGAGCTAAAGAAATTTTTCTTCAGTCGTGTGGTCTAAAGCACTCATTTTTGTTTTTCATGCAACGAAGCAGGCGAGAATCTGCTAGGAGTATTATAGATATGGAAACTTTTTAGTTAACATTTGAAACGTCTATGATTCTAAATAAAATAATAAATGTCAACAATTATAACCTCAAAACATTTGTCAAAAAATTTACAAGAACTATTTAAAATGTTTCAAACTTTACCTACGTTGTAGCTTGAAAAATTAACGAAAATGGACAAACCAATTACAAAAGTGTTAAAATCTAAATCATCAAACAGTGCTATAACAATGAAAATAAATAAACGCAAGAATAAAACGACGAAAAGTAACGTGGACTTTCAAACGAGCGCTATAAAGAAACGCGGGGTTTATGTCGAAAACAAAGATGAAAACCTCGATATAAATGTTCAAGGTATATTTAATTATATATGTGTATTTTATAATTATACTACATATAGATTATTCATATGGTGATTTTTAAATACACATCTATATTACATATAATAATAATGTAAATATAACTAACCTGTAATTTTTCGATATTTCTAAAAAAAAAAGTGCGTGCGTACAAAGTACACATGTCAGAAGTGAAACTTCTTTGGCGAACTAATTTATGTCTTGTTTATATTTATACAAATCTAAAACTTTAGATTTCCGAGACTTGAAAAATAGATGAAAAATCTGCGTTTACTGCAAATGACGTCACTTCCGTTGTATACCTCCGTGACGTTACATCTGTAAAAATTTTACTCTCATGCGCCTAAAGAAGTTTCACTTCAAAATGTTGCAGGTATCTTTTTTTTCTCGAACTGACTACGCTATTGACCTGGCAATTACTTATTTTTTCGAACTGACTACGCTATTTACCTAGGAAGGACTTAACAGCTTCACCGGACTACTAAGGCGAGCGCTTAAGGCACTCAGCCGATTTTACTTTGACCTCACCTCGGCTTGGGCTGTTGCCTGATACATGCAATTCGCGATCTATCTGAGCTAAGCTAGCTATTCATACATATATGAGTTGTTGAAACATATATGTGTACCAAGTATACATACCTCAACAACTCTTATATATATATTTCGTATCGGATAATTTTCTAAACTATTTCAGTTTTGATAAGGGAAAAAAATAAAACCCTTCCACTTGCATGTGTAAGCGTGTATGCGTGCACGTGTGTGGAGGTGATATGTATAATGTTGTCGCAGTGATGTAAGATTTTGTGTGAGTGTATCGCGCGAGCAGTGTACTCAAGGGCTCCACGCCGAGGGAACGGACCTAGGCGGCTGGAGCCACTGCCGAGGGGGGCCTAGTCTGGTTGACCTGGCAAGGTCTTAACAGCTTCACCGGACTACAGTTGCAGGTGTCTAGAAATAAGTAATGTAAAGACATTTTTGTCGTTGTCAAAGCGATGTCTTTCTTTCGCAAGTCTAACCTTACCAATTTATTTTCTCAATTTTCCCGTCTTGGTTCGGTGCGGTGCCATTATGAGGTTATATCACTTCCGAACAATCATTGGTAATTTTGTATATTAGGAACTTGATGATTTTTAAGTTGACACAAGGCAGTATCAAATCGATTCAAAAATACTTTATTCAGTTTAGATCCTAATAAGACATTTATGAACGTCAAAACTACCACCGGTTCGGAAATCAAAACCAGTCATCGAGAAGAACCAGCAAGAAACTCAATCGGGTACATCTTTTTAACATATATATTTTCAACACATCTGGGGTGGTAACCACCACACCCACACTGATCGGGATACCTAGCCTAGGCAGTGGACTGTATATTTTAAATGGGCTGGAGGTAGATACCCCTGGAAAAATATATGCCGAAAGTATGTCTCTTTATAACCGGGATAAAACGCTCACTTACTTGATATAATGTCTTCTCCGCCGCCGTTGACGTGGTGAGAGCACCAGAATTCCAACATGTACACACAATGCACAAATATAAATTCCGAGCCGCCGTGTCACTTGTATGGGGAGCGAGTCCGAGTGTAAGCGCGAGTTTCGAACAAGTGCCGCCGAGTAAGTGGTCGATCATCCCGATTGTCCGTTGACAAGCAATGTGTAAAAAAAATAATAATTTTGGCTTCCCCCAATCAATTTATGCCCGAACAACATCATACAATCCTTTTCAGTGTATGCACAGTGGTAACGCCATCTCTTAATTTTTATGTGTATTATTTCCTCTTCCTTATTCCGCATATTTTATCTATACTTTCGCACGCTATTTATTATCTATGTAGTTTATACAACCCCTTCCCTTCCCAAAAAGAACGGAACGCAAATCGCCGCTCGCGCCGCCCTTCCTCTTCTACGGCTAACGATCCAAGCGCCCGCACGCAATTACGCAAAATCGATAAAAAATAGTGATTTATTGGATTATCTATTTATGAACATTTACCGGGACGACAGTATATATGTTATGTGGTGATTGTGGTGGAACGCAGAACCAGCCCAGAATTGAATCAACAACCCGGTAAGTTCCGTTCAAATCCTACCGCTAATTGTACCTATATTTACATAAATTTCCACCATAATTCCTGGTCCTTTCGAACCGTATCCTTCCTTATATTTATTTATTTACGCTATTATACTATTCTTTTCAATTTAAAATGCCTAAACTCACGCCTACTACCGCGGACGGAGAATCCACCGCCACCGCCACTTTGCAAAATAATGTCGTTATGTTAACGGCTAAACAACAAAGTATGTTCAGAATTATTCAAAATATGTATGATTTGAGCATTAGTACGGATGATAACGCGACAAAAATGTTTCTCATTCGAATAAAATCATTAGAGACTATCCGCAAAGATTTTATTGAAGTGTCGGAACAGTTAAATCTCGCCATCTTGACTGCAAACCCAAAAGCAGTCCCCGACTTCGCATCTTTAATTTCTTTTGACGAATTATATTGTCATATTAAGGCCGTCGAAAGTGAATTAATTAATAATACCGATCAGTCGTTTAAAACCGAAACGACAACGCGTACTTTAAATCAGTTTGATATTATAAACCGTAAACTACCTGCTTTGGAGTTAGTATCGTTCGACGGCAATCCGAGTAATTGGGTACCGTTTTATGAGAATTTTACAACGCTAATTGATAATAATAGTAGCTTATCTGATGCCGAAAAAGTACAGTATTTGATCGGAAAGTTAACCGGTAAGGCTCTCAGCGTTTGTGCGGGAATACCTCCGGTCGCTAATAACTATAATATATTGTGGAACGCTCTCAAAGAAAAATATCAAGATAAAAGAACATTAGCTACAATGTATTTAGAACAAATATTAACTTTCAAAGGTAGTCAGTCCCCGTCAAGTAGGTCACTAGACGAGTTCATAGAAAAATTTTGTGCCGCTCAATCTGCTATAAAACAACTCAATATTATCGATTTATCAGATTTTATATTTACACATATTGCATTATCGAAATTAGATAAAGAAACAGTAAATTTGTTTGAACAAGCGCATCGAGATATTAAGCTACCCTCGTTTGAAATGATATCTAAATTTGTTAAAGAACAATCCAAAATACATTTACTTCGCGGTAGCTGCAGTACACCGAAGACCGCGAGCACCCACCCTACTCACTTTAATATTAAAACGCAAAACAAGTCATTTACTCCGCAGTTTAATAAACCGAATAATAATAGAACTCCGGCGCAAGTATTCTTTACGCAGCATAACAATAATTATTTTCCGAAATGTCCTTATTGTAGTGATAACAGTGTACATCCGCTATTTAGATGCGAGAAATTCCATAAGTTGAATACAGTCGAAAAAAATAATTTCGTACGTAATAATAATTTATGCTTTAATTGTTTAGGTTTCCATAATATAAATTCATGTCGCTCATACAGTCGATGTAATATTTGTAATCGCATGCATCATACGCAATTACATATTGATTCACAACCTCGGTGTGAATCCGCTCCCGATCGCGCGAGTGCCGGTCGCCCGGTATCTAAGCGGGCACAGACACTCAGCGCTGCCGCTACTACTACGGGCGAGACGAGCGTCGCGTACCACGCAACAAATAACAGATCTCCGCGGCCGCCGCACGCGCCGCTCGCTTCGCACGTTCATGAATCTTATGTTCACGCGCTACAAACTCCGCTCGCCCCGCGCGTCTCATCACCTGCACTCACGCCGTCTTCAACACAAATTAGTAACGCATTTACGTCTTGTACGCGTAGTTGTTTGAATACGACCGTACTTTTGCCTACCGCTGTGGTGTATGTATATAACGACAAAGATGAACGCTATCGAATGAGACTATTTTTAGATAGTGGCTCAATGAGTAATTTTATTACAAAGGCATGTTGTGATCGTCTTAATTTAAATATTTCTTACGCTCCTTCTACAATTAAAGGCATTGGTCTCTCTGAAAAATCAATCATAGGTTTCGCGAAATTTAAAATACAGTCACGTTTTGATTCACGTTGCTGCTATACAATTAACGCACGCGTCATAAATATAATTACCGATAAATTACCTACCACTTTGATAAATAAAAATGATATTTCACATCTCAGTAACTTGTCCTTGGCGGATGAAGATTTTCACACGCCCGGAGACATCGATTGTTTGATTAGCAACGAGCTATTTCCATTTTTATTAGGTCCTCGAAAAATTACTACACCCGGCTCTTCAATAGTAGGGATTGAAACTTCACTGGGTTTCGTGATAATGGGGAAAGCGGAATGCTCTCAAAACACAGGTCACAGTTATAACCAGGCATTTCACTCGATTGCAGAACCCACACTAGAGGAATTAACTCAACGTTTTTGGGAACTCGAGAGTATACCGAGTAAAAAACATTTAAGTCCCGATGATTCGGCATGTGATAGAATCTTTCAAGAAACTTATTCCCGCGACGATACCGGTCGGTACACGGTTTCTCTTCCTTTCAAATATGAACCTACTGAACTCGGTTTATCAAAAGGGGTTGCTTTCTCGCGATTATTGAACTTAGAAAAACGCTTAGACGCTAACCCTCAGTTACGCCAGGATTATAACGCTACGCTTCAACAATACATAGATAAAGGCTACCTCCATTTAGAAGTCGATCCCGTGCCCGGTCCCTGTTACTATATTCCACATCACGCTATCTATCGACCAGATAAGATCACTACTAAAACAAGAATTGTGCTAGATGCGAGCTGTAAAACAAGTTCAAATAAATCGCTTAATGATATTTTATATACAGGGCCTAACTTACAGGCTAATATTTTCGATTTGCTCCTGAATCTTCGTCTCTTTGGTATTGCCTTGTCTGCAGACATTGAAAAAATGTACTTTCAAGTAAAATTGAACCCTAAACATCAACCCTTTCAACGTATTCTTTATCGTTTTAACGCTAATGAAGATATCGCGACGTATTCCTTCTCCTCAGTGGCCTTTGGCCTTTCATGTTCCCCCTACCTCGCAATGCGTGTCGTTCGACAACTAGCGAACGATGAACGCGCGCGCTGGCCTGCTGCCGCCTTTACCACTGAGCGACATTTTTATATGGATGATTATATTTCTTCTGTACCGTCCGTCGATGAAGCCGAACAATTATACCATGAACTCACTCAACTTTTTAAAGCAGGCGGGTTTAATCTTGTTAAATGGGTTACCAATAATAGTGAATTAAGGAAACGCATTCCTATAGACCAACAGCCCCCTGACGTCCTTCTATTCAATGAAGACACTAGTGTCAAGATTGTAGGACTTCAGTGGAAAACCCAGGAAGACGTGTTTTATTTCAAGGTTAACGCTAGCAATTCCGCATGTACTAAACGCACTATACTCTCAGTAACCGCGAGACTTTTCGATCCGCTTTCATTACTGGGCCCTGTCACCACGCTGTTAAAATTATTAGTTCAAGATTGCTGGAAACTTCAATTAGACTGGGATGATGAGGTTCCTGTACACATTAAAAATCAATGGACACAATTTCAAAATGAACTTCATTTATTACAGAACATAAAAATTCCACGCCATATAGGTATTTTTACACATTCAAAAAATTCTCTTAATTTTTATGTGTATTATTTCCTCTTCCTTATTCCGCATATTTTATCTATACTTTCGCACGCTATTTATTATCTATGTAGTTTATACACCCCCTTCCCTTCCCAAAAAGAACGGAACGCAAATCGCCGCTCGCGCCGCCCTTCCTCTTCTACGGCTAACGATCCAAGCGCCCGCACGCAATTACGCAAAATCGATAAAAAATAGTGATTTATTGGATTATCTATTTATGAACATTTACCGGGACGACAGTATATATGTTATGTGGTGATTGTGGTGGAACGCAGAACCAGCCCAGAATTGAATCAACAACCCGGTAAGTTCCGTTCAAATCCTACCGCTAATTGTACCTATATTTACATAAATTTCCACCACACAGAGAGCAGTCAATTCCAGACATCACCATCGTTCACATATTGATCCTTTTGACATCAAAACCCGCTTGACATAGCGCTTAAACTTACAGTCCGGCAAATCGGTAACACGTTTTGGGACTTTATTGTAAAACCTAACACTATTACTGGTTTTGCTAAGTCTGAAACATGGGACGACCAGTTTGTTACAGTTTCTAGTATTAAGCTAATGCCGGTCTTTTATTAAATGCAGTTTTTCAAAGTTTTTACTTACATATATTAAATTATCAAGAATGTTTTGGGAGGGTAGAGTTACGATACCGAATGTCCAGAAGTTCGTTTGGTTAGGTTAGACTTACCAAAAGAGATAACGCGATTGTTTTGTTAATATATAAGTAATGTTTTTTTTATTTAATCGTAGGACTAAATACAGTATCCAGTAATTAGTAATTTTGTAGGTGGTAGAGCCACGCTGAAGCTATTACTGGTTTCAGCATGAATAGGTCGGCTCACTCGGGGTACTATCATCCTCTCACAGAAAACCGACGCGAAGTAACAGTGCTTGCAATGTTGCGTTTTGTTCGGTCAGTGAGAGCGCCGGATACCTAACTCCCCTTCCCCTTCCCCCTTCTCCAAAACACATGCTGGCAACGCACTTGCTTGCAAGTGTCTATGGACGGTGGTGATCACTTAACATTAGGTGACCCAATTGGTCGTTTGCCTCCTTGATGTAAAAAAAAATTAACACGAGTGAAGTCACCGGCGGATATTAGTTTTCATATTATACATAGCTTTTAGCGTTTATTGATAAACTCATGCGATTCTATGTTGCAAGACAGTCCAAGATGTTGATGCGGTAAATGTATAATATACTGTCTCCGAGGTGCAACTGCTAAATTTGCAGATGTATGGAGATATATTTCAAGTAGAGTCAGGCGAGTATTAGAAGAATTAGCATAAACAAAATAATCCTTTTTTCCTCCCTATACAGCTTGGATGATAAAGAATTGTATGTCCTTGAAATTGAAATAAATATATAAAGGTGTATCATTACATAGTATAAAACAAAGTCCCTTACTGTGTCTGTATGTCTTTCTGTCCGTTCGCGATAAACTCAAAAACGACTGAACGGATCTTTATGCAGTTTTCACCTGTGGATAAAATGATTCACGAGGAACGTTTTTGTATATAATTTGTACAGGATTTTTTTTATAATCAGGGCGGGATAACGTCTGCCGGGCCCGCTAGTTATTAAACTATAAAACTTAAACAAATAAAAATAATTTGATTACAGTTGCAGCTCAGTCGAACAAGTTACCTAAGTTACCTCGGCCAGACAAGAAATGTTTCCTCACGTCGGTCTTAACGATGTTGTCGAAATCCACAGTCGGTACCCAACATCCTGACGTCGACTACGCGAAAGAAATAAAAACCATTGGGACGCGAAGAAATATTAAAAAAACAATTTACAACCGCAGCGAAACAACTAAAGATCGTATGAGCGAAAAGAAAAAATACAAATCGAAAATACTAAATCATAAAAAGGATGATAAACTTGTAATTTTGCAATCTACTAAGGAAATCATAAACACACCTTCAATTGATTCGGAGCAGAGTCATGCTGGTGTTAATAACGCAATGAAATCAAATTATTTAGAAAATTATCTAAGACAAAGTGTCACTTCTGCTGAAAGACTCCTTGCTAGAGAAGTCTTAGAAGGAGAACAACATAGAAAAGCGAAAATAAGATTCAATAACGATCCACCGACGTTAGTATCTGATGTAAATCATAGAGATGACAAAGGACTTTATAATTTCTTTGTTGATTTATTGGAAACTACGTTAAGTGTGTGCAATCTTAAAGCAGAGGGTAACGATGTAACAGCAGACGTCAGTAATCCAAAACTAGATCTTGAAATACGTGCATCAGTCGCTGAGAAACTTAACATAATAGACAAATATAAATTAATTGAGGAGGAAAGTCAAAAACCATTAGGACAAGTCCACCGTATACAAAATGACCAAATCAATTGGGATGATACAGAATTAGGAAAAGAGTTTCTAGGCCATCCGTATAAGATATTTAAAGAGGGACCTTTAAAAGTACAAACTAAAAGAAGATTAAAATCAAGTTCTTTTGATTACTCTAAGGAAAAGCGAACAAAATCCAAGAGAAAAATAAATAAAGCGAGCAGGAAGAAATCCTTACTTAACTCATTAAAAGAACAGTTGAAAATGGAATCCGAAGCATACGTTGAACCCAAAAATATCTTTGTGGCACTAAAACAAATAGCAGAAAACAAACGGAGATACGAAAAATCTATAAAATTCCACCAACAATACAAAGATGGTGGCAACGCTTGCAGGTTTAAACGTCGCAAAGTCATTTCGACAAGTAATGGGAGTAAGAGACGAGAGAAGTTTAATCCGAAAAGGGAGATTTTAAGATCGCCGCTCGTGATTAGTCCGTCTATGGATTCGAGAAACGAGAACGCGGTAACTACGGATTTTGACAGCGAATCGCATCACTCTCTAGAAGTTTATGGTTTCGATGATATCACAAATACGTATAAAAGACAGGAGTATGAGGAAAAAATAAGTTTGACTTATCATTCGTCTGTCTCTATCAGTGATAGCAATATTGATTCAAATGAAATTACATTGAACTATACATTCAACGGCGCAAATATTATTAATTAACAATTTTCCATCCGATACTCGTGATACGCATTATGTAAGATGTGTTGTAACTGAAAAAAAATATTCAAAAATAGCGTCATTTTTTTTTACTAGTAACTTTTGTATTTATTCCCATAGATAACCTGCTTGTTTTTTTTTTACTTTATTAAATTTATAATTTTTATAAATTACACTATTAATCGTCCGCGACTTTATGCATATATTTTTTTTATATAGTAGCACTTCAAAATGACTGCACTGTGCCTGATGGTAACAGTACAGTCCAAAACAAGGGCGACCACCGCGTGACACACTATCCATCGCCGGTCCCCGCTGTCATGCCGGCCTGCGAAAAGCTGGATATGCACAGGTTGATCTCGAAACGTGACCCGCAACAATGAATCACTATGACGGGCTTTTTCGCCATATACATGGTAGATGGTAGTCGTTACCCACTACATTTTGATCTCTGACAGTTGATCAAATTTTGTTTTTTTTTTTTTTATTGTAGCTCGGCAAAGTGACTTTATTGTGCCTGATGGTAAACACAGTACAATCCAAAAACAATGGCGACCACCGAGAGACATACTATCCATCACCAGTCGCCGCTGTCATGCCTGCGTAAGTATCTCTTCACGTTGCGCTTCAAGGACCCCATGTCATAGGAAGGAGGAAACACACTGGCCGGGAGATTGTTCCACAGCTTCACGGTACGGCAAAGATAAGACGTTGCGAACTTTTTAGTTCGTGTCCAGATAGGATTTACCTATATAGGATTTTTTATTTATGTAGTTTTCTAATTCAAGAAACAATCTATTAAGTATATTGTTTCTCAAATAGCTCATGAGAAATTGTAAAACAGTAAATTATGGCTAGATTCAGAGTAATCCACAAATTTTTATTCAGAGTGGGAATAATTTATGCCCCTGAATTGCTGAAATTATCCATATAATAGAAATATGAAACAATGTGACTGGGGATTTCACTTATGTTAGTGAAAATAACAAAATAGAAGTAAACAAACAAATATTATCAAGATTTGTATGTAAAAAAATCTTATTGTAGATTGCTAAAATCATCTTGTTAAAGAATATGAAATTAATATATATTTTATCATGGAGAATGTTCTGAAAAGCTGTTTAACCTCATTCTATCTTCTGCTTTTCACTACAGAACCATCCCGGCAAGAACGAAGAAGTTCGAAAGTTCTTATTTTTGTCGTATTGTGAAGATGTGGAATTGCCTCTCAGCCAGTGTGTTCCTTTCCTCTTAAGACATGGGGTCCTTCAAACGTGAAGAAGCACTTTTGCAGGTCGGCATAATAGCGATGATTGCCGTTGCTAATTAACACTGACAGTCGCCATTATTTATAGACTACTGTACTTTCCATCAGGTAGTCATTTTGCCGAAACAGTTAATAAATTTAAAAAAAGTCATTTAAAAAATATGATACCCCCTTTAGTTTCATTCAAGGTACCCTACACATTTAAAAAAAATTGCCTTGACTTTTCCAAATGCTCTAATATATTTGGTTAGAGAAGAATAAAATAAAGTCAAAATTGGTTTACATTTTTATTAACTGTAAGTGAAAGAAAGTATACAAACTAAAATAGATATCTATATTTAAAAAGTTTACATATCTATTGTTTTTTTTAAATAAGCTGTCTTAGTAACCTCCTTGCACAACGATTTGCGATTGATCCAGGATAACGGAACAAATAAGAAACATAGTATTAAAAATAACAGCTCATAGATAAGTGATGTTGATATATCTCTCAATGCTTAAGGAAACTAAATATATACTGAAATCTGGATATACATAAAAATATTACACAATTTATCTAGTTCAGTGGTCGGCAAGCTCCTCATCCAAAATAGCCAAATATAATCAATTAAGAAATTAAGTTTATTCAAAAAGCCATTTCTTAAACCTAAGAATAGTACACTTTCGAGAATGCCTTTATTAAATATGTATTTTTTGCAAATGACTAACCACGCTATTCTTGCTTTCCAAAAATGTGCCTCTTTTCTGTTTCATAAACAAGTTTTCTCTTACAAGGAAAGTTATTAAATAATTTTCCAAGTCGGCACTAAATATTTTTTGGAAGATCCACAGTGAAGAGGAAAAACAACTCCATGTAGCTCGTTAGCCATCATTTGATCACCACTGTTCTAGGTAATCTGTTTAATATACAGGAATATTCCAAGTTGTACGGTTAATTATCATTACAAACATAACCAGGCACTTCTGTTCTCAAGTTGTTCTATATAAGATCAGCGGAACAATCTAATGCTGCATAATCAAAGATTGTGTACACTGACATGGACTGAAAGAGGCTTGCCTCAAATATATCAGTTTAAATCCTTATATTCAGACAGAGATCAATTTTAATATCACATAACATAAATGAAATATGCATTTTACAAACAACTCATAACAGGAAACTCCGCTACTGATGATTCCTCTCTGAAATTATGCACGAATTTTAAAACGGCAATCTTTTTTGGCATCGCTACTAATACTGTATGCTCATCAACACCTTCTATAACGTCTATATGCATTATCGGACAATAAGATAGCACGGGACAAGCGTCTGGCTCCATGAAATTAAACTGTTTGACTGGCTCTCTATTGACGAAATCTAGTTCTCCGTTTGTGTATGGGGCGTAGTATATTCTGACGATTCCCCACATGGTACCAATGAAGATGACGTCTCCGTATACGTGGACAACGATCAAAGCCCTCAGCGGTCCTTCCGGTATCGTACGACTTAGACTGAACATCCATTGCGAATACATATGCCAGTTGAGGTGTACCAGTAGATTGTATCTACTCATTAAGTGTAACAAGCTATATGAATCCATTAAAGTACATGTTATGACTAAATTAGTACCGGAGACCTCGTATATATTTCTTTTGTAGGTTACGAAGTATAACGTATTGTCTTTATAACCTAGGGATACAATATCCTCCTCACAGGAATTGATGTAAGTACAAGATAGGTTGTCATAGAAATTGCATACGTATATCTGGACATTATCTATTACGTAATACGCTTTATCACGAAGTAATATGAAATGAGTTGCGGTCTCGTGGGTAACATGAGCTAAATCATCCTCGCTTCGAACAATTTTAAGCATGATAAACAATAGTTGATCCTCATTCAACAGGACCGTCGCTTTGTCATTTTCGTCATACCTCACAAAGCGACCTTCTATTGTTTTACTCTTTATTTTGCTTAATGTTTTGAAATCATAATAAATTATAGCAGCTTTAGTGTGGACACCTATTACGTCGTCTGCTAAGAGAGCAAATGACGTTATCTCATCTGTAGTCCTACTCGCTGATGCGAACTCATCCTGAACTACGACGGTTTGGCCAAGTTTCGACCACAGACTGAATGCTTTGTACAAATCGTAAAAATTTAAATTCGGTCCGATTCCATGCTTCTTTTGAAGAAACATATGTGTGTAATCGTTCCTACAATAACGGAACCATAAAGAATCTTTATTTTTTATACAGCAATCTACGATGTCTTTCCATCTCGTGCAGACTAAGCGGCAATCGATCAAACTTTTCACGGGGAGGTAAGTGAAAATTTGGATTAAAATTTCCGTCGGAAATTCTGGCTGGTAAAGTTCAAAGGTATCCTTTTCAGTCATATTTAAAATATTGATTTATCCCGGCTACCGGTGGATAAGAGACAATTTTTCATGTTACTGAAGATCAGGTGAAGTTATAAGATCATCGCTTTCGGTTAAGTTATTTGGCGGATTCATGAATTATTCCAAAAATTTATGATTCAATATTGATTTATATTGCCTCCATGCATTTTGTATTTTCCTACCTTTTTATTGATGTTTATTTCACTATGAATTTGACAACTAATCACCAATTATCAATAGTTACCAGCATAAATAAATAAAAATTCAGCAGTATGACCAGTTTTTATTAGGTAAATCAACTAATAAGATTAACAACAATTAAATAATTTGAAACAATTTCTTAATCAAATTCTACAAAAAACATAAGCTGCATTTTAAAACAGAAATATATATTGCTTATTTTAAGTCATCGTTAAAATTATTAAAAAAACTACTAAACTGAATCAATATATTTGATGCTTTTGAATTTTAGCAATTTCAGAATTATAGGACCTAATTTCTCTTATGGGGTTCATCATACGGATTGGAAATTTATACTTAATAAGAGCTATACCTAGTTTAGCTCGATTTTTATAAGACCTCTTCGAGTGTACAAGAGTAGAAATTTTCTTTCAATGATGTAACTAAAAAGCTGTTTACTTATAATATCATAGGATATAATAGATGTGATATTTATCGGCTCCGATATGATACTATATGATATTGAGGACACGATGATTGATCAACAGACGTGTAAACAAATAAGAATTATTCTGCTGGTGGGTTGAAATATGCATTAAGTACTTATTAAAGAAAAAAATAGTGCGTAGAGTCCCTCCGCGCGGTAGAAGTGAATCTTCGTAATATGAAAATGAAGACGGGAAGGGGTAGAAATTGATTTTTATTGAAATCATATTGTTTCTTTAAGACAAACTTTATTAACATTGCTTACAATTCAGAATTGATCGCATCTTTTAATTATCATTTTCGAGTGAAGAAATATTCAAATCTATAACATTTACAATGGGATTATGAAAATCTCTGAGTTCTATTTTTTTCAATATTTCTTACAAAAACTGCATCAAGGAGTGTTGGACGCTACTCGTTGCTAACGCTCACACTGGCCTGTAACAGGTATATTACACGCTTGCGTTTGAGTGCCTTACATTCACTCTCGCTCTGTCTCTTTCTATTCCACCTTAGCGTTAAACCTTTAACGCAACCTTGTTGGAAGTCGCATTACAAGTTTCACTTCAATTATACATTAATTGATATAAAGAACAATATTCATTATCAAAACACGTGATGATTAAACTAGCTATTTTCATAACAGTGTTATCAATGTTGTCGAGTCTTTGGAAAAAAAAAAACAGTAATTGAATCTGTTTCAACATTATTTATTGAATCGCCAATAACAACATGTAACCAAGACAACCTTAAATTTTTTTTGGCAACCAATCTTTTTTACTGCCATAGTATTACATGTTCTTCTTCCATTCCATTTTTGGCAACCAGTCTTCTAGTAGACTATTACTGCCATTGTCAAGCGAGTAACGATTTTATAAGTTTCTTGATATAATTTCATTCAACTAACAAAGATGGTGGCCATCTTGTTAGAACTTTCTGTGGAGTTTTTGTGGCATCTTAGAATTCATGGTCCGTGGTATTATTTTCCATTCACTTCACTTATGCACAATAAACAAACTATATTACGTAAAACAAAACCAATTTTACACAATATAGAGTACCAGTAACACAAGATTATGAATAAAAAATAAAATCCACTACATGACAGACCAAGATCCCGCCAAAACTCCCTTGCATTTTTGTATTATATTTTTTATCTACTACCACGTCGCGATTTATAGAAGCCATCCAATACACTACTGATGTGACAATCAAAAATAAATTTAGAATCAAAGATAACAGCAAGGTCTTTCATATAGGAGGTTATAGTTGAACAGAATTGGATTAGGCTCCTAGTAAACGAGCAGACAAAACAGTTAGGCACATTTATTTAAAGTTTATTATCATAACAGTAATATTGAAATCTAACTAACTCTTGTTGAAGATAAATCCCAATTAAGAAATGAATAGTAGATAATATTTTCAGTTCATCTGCGTGTAACAAGATTTTTGACTTGATGAATCAGCTTTTGATATCATTAATAAAGATATTGAAAAGCGGAGACCCTACAAGGAGCCTTGAGGAACACCAGATGGAATCATAACCCTGTGTTAAGTGTAACCGTTTAATACAATTGTTTTACACCTATTGTTAACGTGAGGCGTAAACCATCTGAACAAATTCCCATGGATCCTTACTGACACTAATTTACGTAATAAATTATCGTGATCGATTTATCAAACGCTTTACTAAAATCCGTGTATATGACATCTATTTGTGAAGACTGAGACATACTGACTGACTGAGTAAGACAAAAAATAAATATCTAATATATTATTTGTGGATATATTTTTACAGTAACATAAGTTTAATATGGCTTAAAATTAAAGCGATCAGTGTATGTTCTGCTTTGAATTTATTATATACGTACATCCTCTTTTCGTAATCTCTTTGTTAATATTTGGACAGTATTTTGATAGGATTGGCAACACTAAAAATAACGTATTCGCTTTTTGAATTGGAAAACTCTGTTAGCTTATATAAGTTTGTACGTATTTTAAAATTTTAAACGTTCTGTAAAGTACTATACAATTAAAATGTCTGGATTTAAAGCCTTGCAGGATGTTAGTAACAATTTCGAAAATTATTTACAACAAGTTTCAGAAGAACTATACTCAGCCAAAATTAAAAGCAGTTTCGATGATTGCGTACCGGAGAAAACACGACAAATTGTTTTATTCTCCGCTAAATTAAAGTTGTTACGAGCGAAATCATTGACCTGTGAGTATTAACTTTTACATATAAATTTATTAAATATAAAAAACAGATATTTATATAAGCACTATATTATTCATTTAATTTTTAATTTGAAGCACCAACAAGATTTACATCAGGATAGTCCATAACATGCATTTTTGAAGAATATACTCTATATAAGTACAATCTTAATTATACGTGTTTACGACGTGTTATATTCTACAGCAAATAACATAATTACATGAAAAAGCTAAAACTACTATAATAACAAAAAAAAAACACAAAATTTATTAAATACATCTACAAAGTATTCCTGGCTACCATTCCATGGTGCCTTCGTACTTTTAGGCGGTGGAGCAGGGACTGCCGGCTGGCACTGCGTCTGCTCCCCCAATAGATGTAGGCCCTCCAAGACGAGGGGACTGCAGTCTGAGAGGTCAAAAAAGGTAGACCCCTCAAAGGGGGAGTTGATATTAGAGGCCAGGCCAGGCCCAGGCCCCATCTGCGGCCGGTACTAGTAAATAGCCCTACTATTGTGCTGAGATGTAACTGATTTGACCCCTGTACGCAATTGATTTTTATATCATAAAATAGTTTCCACCGTGTCTGTCTATCTGTTCGCGATAACGTCAAAAATGACGGCGTCTTTTCATGCAGTTTTCGTTAATAGATAAAGCGACTTAGGAAGGCTTAGGTATATAATTTATCAATTTCTTGGGAATTTATTCAAATATAAGGAGAAATGTTGAGAGTGTCGGAAAGAGTCGAACCACCTGGGAGAATTCGTCATAAATGCTGCATAATAACGTGAAGAGACATTTATGCAAGCCGGCATGACAGCGGCGACCGGTGAGGGATAGTGTGTCTCTCGGTGGTCGCCATTGTTTTTAGATTATACTGTGCTCACCATCAGGCACAGTAAAGTCACTTTGCCCTGCTACAATAAAATTAAAAAAAATAATACCTTTGAGATATGACAAAACAATAATTGAGATAATAACAATGCAGATGTACTCACGGGACTCAACTAGTCTCATATAAAGTTCTAACAAACTATGATTTTTATTACTATATTATCGAATCCTTCTAGACACTATTCCTTGTAGTAATTCACCCTATTATTGAGCTGAAAAATAATAGATTTGATTTTTGTAGGATGGACATAACTCTCAGTTCTTTATAATATGGAGTCTTGCGAATCATGAAAGACTAAGTTTCAGGAATTTGGTATCTTATTTTTTTTTATATCTATATTATAGCTAGTAAACAAACAGGCGGGTCAGTGATGGTAAATGATCACCACTGTCCATAGACACTAGCAAGACCAGGGGAGTCGCAGGTGCGTTGCCAGCCTGTGTTTGGGGGATAGGAAGTATTATCCTGGCATTGACTGAACAAAACGCAACAATGTCTGTTACTTCATGTCGGTATTCTGTGAGAGGGTTGTACTACCCCGGGCGAGCTGACCCATTCATGCTGAAACCAGTGATAGCTTCAGCATGCCACTACCGCCTAAACTTAACTCACCTATATTCTTCCCTCTGCCCTAATACATTCTAGATAATCTAATGTATGTACACAAAAATGTATATAAGCTGGATTTAGTAAAAAACCAACATAATTCAAATATTAGAAACAATAACAAATTGGTAATTCCAAGTTTCAGGCTCACCTTAGTCCTTAGGTCTTAACCAATAATGGTTGATTTGTGGGATAGTGAGTTCAAGCACCATGTTAAGCGGGTTCTAATGTCTAAAGACATTATAGGGTGAATCAATATATGAGCGATGGTGGTGTCTGGAAAGGACACCAATATTTATTTATAGTTAATAGACAAGCAGCATAATTGCTGATACGTCTATATCGCACTGTGTCGAATTTTTTTTGTCGGGTTTTGGTCACTGCAGATGTTCACTTATTAAGGTGAGTTTATTTGTCCGGAGCCAGTTGTCGAGTCGGTTTTTAAAACCATGGACAGAACTAGCGGATACTACTTCGTCAGGCAATCGGTTCCAGTTCAGAGTCACTCTCTGTTTCCACAATATCTGCATGTTTGAATTTTTTTTTTTTTTTTTATAGTAGCACAGCAAAGTGACTGTACTGTGCCTGATGGTAAGCACAGTACAATCCAAAAACAACGGCGACCACCGAGTGACACACTGTCCAATGTGCATCGCTGGTCGTCGCTGTCATGCCGGCCTGCGAAAAGCTGGATATGCACAGGCTGAACCCGAAACGCGACCCGCAGAAGCGAATCACTATGACGGGCTTTTTCGCCATATACATGGTGGTTGCGACACAGTCAGGCTGTAAAACCCTACCACCCCGCTATTGCCATTGCCTCGTTTGTTATTCAGCAAGGTGCAACACGTGCAGGTGAGGTTGGCTTGGATGTCTCAAGTCTTAGATGTTATTTTGCACCCCTTACACCCCAAAATATGTCTCATGAAAAGATTTTGTAGGTGGTACAGCCACACTGAAGCTATTACTGGTTTCAGCATGAATGGGTCGGCTCGCCCGGGGCAGTACCAACCTCTCACAGAAAACCGACTTGAAGTAACAGTGCTTGCATTGTTGCATTTCATTGGGTCAGTGAGAGCGCCGGAGGCCCATCTCTCCTCCTCTTTCTCCCTCTCCCCTCCCCTCCCATTCCCACTCAACTCCACACTTGCGACACCACTGGTGTTGGTAGGGTCAATGGACGATGGTGACCACTTAACATCAGGTGACCCACCTGTTCCTTTGCCTCCTATGATACAAAAAAAGAAGAAAAACCAGATCCAGTTCTATTTTTGTTATATAAATTTATAAGGTTTTTGAGACAGTAAAATCTGATAGACCTTGCGTGCCAGTTTAGTAGTATTATTCAATAAATCTATTAATTGATATAAAGACACATGAAATTTTATATAAAAAAAATGGTGAACATGCTTTGTACTCACAACTAGTAAGTGGCCTCAACCTAGCCTGTCACTTGTCACTAATAACTTTGCAGTGTTTCATTGCAAACAGGTAGCATTAATATAGGATACAATTTTTTCAGTAACTTCACAAACAACAGAACAGTTGGATTATACAAATACAATAAAAGAATATACTGAAGAAGCAGCCCTTAAAATTATTGAACAACTTGCAGTTAAATCTGTAACACAGTCACATGCCGTGAAAGCACTGATCACAGCCCCAAATAATAGATTGGAGCCTGACCAGATTAAGAAGAAAGAGTGAGAGACAATTTTTATATATCAATATCACAAGCCATGGTGGTCACAGTAAGTCATAGTGGTTTGCCCAGTGGAATATCTTTTTTCGGAATTCGCGTACACTTATATAATAATAATAATAAAGCCTTTATTTTCCGAAATTTTTACAGTAATACAAAGGCAAAACTATAATATATCACGTAATTCGGTGTGCCTAATGGTAAAGGCCTCCTCCAACTCTTTCCATTGCTTTCTGTCTGCCGCCAGTCTTGTCCAAAGGGATCCTAATGTCATTTTAAAATCATCTTCCCATCTTTTTGGTACCAGATCGTTACTTGTTTGCTCCACTATTCTTTTTTGCAACGGAGCATGTGTTCAGTCCACCTTCATTTTAGTTGGTTGATGCGTGTCAGGATATGTTACTTTTGTTCTATGCCTGATATTTGTACTTCTGACTTTATCCATTTGTTTTATACCTAACATGCTCCTTTCCATACTTCTCTGACGTTTCATTAGTTTGTCCCTATGGCGTTTCGTCAAAGCCCAGGTTTCACAGCCATATGTACACTTACTAATTTAAATTGGTAACATTATCGGCTGACGCTGATACTACTGTACGTGGGAGGAAGGTATGGGTATAATCACCGCACCAACCCACGACGTTTTGCGATTTCAAACTCCTATAAATCCACAGTTTCTTAGGTTCAGGTATCCTGATGATGTTTTCCTTCACCATCAGCCGATAGAGTTACCAATTCAAATTAATAAACATATATGAATTTCGAAAATTTATTTGAATTGTGACAGGTTTTAAAATCTATGGACATTAATATTCCACCACAAACCAATTGACCAACACTACCTATTTTTAACCGACTTCAAAAAAAGGAGGAGGTTATCAATTCATCTGTATTTTTTTTTTTTATGTTTGTTACTTCATAACTTTGCACTGGTTAAACCGATTTTGATTATTCTTTTTTTATTTGAAAGCTGGTACTTCCAGTGTGGTCCCATTTCATTTGGTGCCAACCAAACCGAAAATCATATCATCTACAGGTACAAAGTTTAAGTCCACTCTCGCGTCTCTGTAATACAAAAACTTTGGTTGGTAACGACTTCCAGTACATCTCTAGGTAGCACACATATTCATATGTTTTATTTAATTTGGTTAATTTGATAAACTATTTATTTTCCGCTTTTTAGTGCCTTATGGGTTTTTGATTGATATTGAAGTCGGTTAATACTTTTTTTTGAAAATTTACTATATATATATTCATACAAGTTCTGTTGTATGGTGCATTAATTTAAAGGCAATATGTTGATATGCGTTAAATATTGTTTTAATGCTTTCTAAGTCTTTCAGCTTTTAATTACAAATCGCGGCTGGCTGTTAACTGAACAAACAAAAATGGCAGAACACACCAACAAGTGTTTGGTGAAAAAAATTCCACTTAAGGGTGGTAGCTAGCAAGGGTGGACTTAGAAAATGTTCCATATAATGTTGTAACTGCTGTTAGGTGGTAAGATGTGGCGATTATGAGGAACAGTATTGGGACTGCCTTTTTTTCTTTTATATTTGGTAACCAATCTTCTAGTAAATTATTACTGCCATTGTCGAGTAGGTATTTTTGTTTTTTTATTGTAGCACGGCAAAGTGACTGCACTCTGACTGGTGGTAAGCACAGTACAATCCAAAAACAACGGTGACCACCGAGAGATACGCCCTCCTCCGGCGGTCGTCGCTGTCATGCCGGCCTGCGTCAATGTCTCTTCACGTTACGCTTGAAGGACCCCATGTTATAGAAAGGATGGAACACACTAGCCGGGAAATTGTTCCACAGCTTCATGGTACGGCACAGATAATATGTAACGAACTTTTTAGGTATTACAAGTTTCTTGCGATGATTTCAATGAAAACTTTTCAGGAGGTTTGTGGGAACTCAGAATCGATGCTCTGTGGCAAAATATAATCAAAATTATCAATAAAATGTAACATCCATTCCATCACATATGCTAAGATCCCTCTGAAAACTCCTCCTATGTCCTTAATTCAGGAATTAACTTGTAATTTTTACAGACAAATAATTGAAGCCCTACTCCAGTATAGAGAGAAAGAGTTGCAGCTCAGGCAGTTGGAGCGCAATGTAAAATTGAAAAGAACAGAACATGATACCGTGAGAGAAGAGTGGAACAGAGAGTGTGGAGAATTGCTGGTTATGAGGAACGGGAGTCATTTTGAAGAGGAATTTGATACTGACAACCCTATATATATGTTAGTTTGTTTTTTTATTACCATATAGCAGAGGTTGTCAAACTTTTTCAGTCCGCGACGCACATACTAATTTGGTATTCTCCATTGGCGCCCTAACCTAGCTAGCTAGTCAAAATATATACAGTCGGTAAAAAAAGCTATAATGTTTGTGTACACAACATAAAACTGTATGTGCTGGTAATTTCATTGTTTACTCTGTACTCGAGAATAATTAAGTTAAGCCGCGTCGGCGACGCACACATTGGGAACCTCTGGCATATAGCTTCTAACATTAAATCGAATAATATGTATTTTATCTATCAAACTGAAATAGTTTAGAATATTATCCGATACGAAATATATATAGGAGTTGTTGAGGTATGTATGTACCAAGCATTGGTACACATATATGTTTCAACAACTCATATATGTATGAATAGTTAGCTTAGCTTAGATTAGCTCAGATAGGTCGCGAATTGCATGTATCAGGCAACAGCCAAAGCCGAGGTGTGCCGCGCACCCTTGAGCTAGTTGTCAAAATAAAATCGGCTGAGTGCTTTAAGCGCTCGCCTTAGTAGTCCGGTGAAGCTGTTAAGACCTTGCTTGGTCAATAGCGTAGTCAGTTCGAAAAAAAAAAAAAAATTATTTTATCTATACTTTTTTCCGATTTTGAAAATTCTTTTACCAATAGAAAGCCACCTTATTTGTGAGTGTCATGGGTTATATGTTAACCCGAAATATGAAAAGACTTTTTGTGGATGTCGGATTTGCAAAGTAATTCGGAGAAAAAACGGCCGAACGAAAACCTTTTATTACGAACGCTGCCTTACTGATGAGAGATATATGATTAAGTTGTAGAACTTGATAATGCTTATAAAAAATCAGCGACAGCACATGTCTAACTTTTATATTTAATTCACAGAAAGTAGTTTTTTATAAATATTTACAGCCCAAGAAGTGGGCATAGGTCAGCTAGTAATATTTGATATAAAGTTTGTGAGGTTGTAGGGGGTAATCTCAGGAACTACTGGTCCGATTTGAAAAATTCTTTCAGTTTTATATAACTCATTTACCGAGGAAGATTATATATCGTCACGCTAAGACAAATAGGAGCGGAGTATCAATGGTGTATGTTACAAAATCGGGATTTTTTTAACCTTTTGAGAGCTTCCGCTGCGTGTTAGAGTTAGCTTTAAATAACTATTAAATGCGGGCGAAGCCACAAGCAGAAACTAGTATAAAGTAATGTATTTCTTCCACAGGCGACTCTCCACAGTGATCACCAAGTTGGAGATAATGAGGCGGATTTTGGGCAAATTGATGACCTCTCGCGGACGTAGGGATTGGCTGAGTACTTCCGTCAACGTGTGTGAAGTGCTTAGACTCACCAGGACTCCAAATACAATGGAAATGTTTTTAGATTCATAATAATTAACTTCAGCAGTGGTACTGTAAATGTATTGTACTGTACTATACCGTAAGTCAAGAAACCAACTTGGTAGATAACGGACACTATACCTAAATGTAGCTAAGAACTGACATCCAAACTGATTAAATGTGATAGATATTGTAAAAAATGAATGTGACTATGAATAAAATAAAATGCAATATGTGAAAAATCTTGTTTTTAATTTATATGTTTATGAATTGAAAAAAAAGACAAGCAATCTGTTCGTGCTATCAATTTCTAAGAATCCTTCTGAATAGAGTGTTCATGAATAAAAACTAATGAAACTACAATAAAGGGTTTTTTAAATTATATATTGGTAGGTAAAATATTATTTTATTTCGACATAAAAGAGGGTAAATTAAAAATAATATGCATTTTTTTAATGTCATAGGAGGCAAACTGACAGGTGGGTCACCTGATGTTAAGTGACCACCACCGTCCATAGACACTAACAACACCACGCAGTTGCAAGTGCGTCGTCAGCCTGTGTTTGGGGGAAGTAGGCGGGGGCAAGGGAGAGGAGGTTATTCGGCGCTCTCACTGACCGAACGAAACGCAGCAATGCAAGCACTGTTACTTCACGTCGGTTTTCTGTGACATTATATTATAACGTTTGATAATATCACCTCCACACGTGCACGCATAGACGCATACCATGAAAGAGAAGGGTTTTATTTTTTTCCCTTATCGAACTAAAATAGTCAAGAAATTTATCCGACACAAAATAGGTATAAGAGTTCAACTGCAACATTTAAATAATGGCATCTCGTAGATACGAATTCTGCCAGTGTCAAGTTAGTCATGGGAGAGTCACCTTATTGGTAGTATTAAATATTAATTGTATAATTTTGCTCTTCCAGTGTAATATATCCAAGGACAAATACAATAGATATCATGCTTAAATAAATAAATAAAAATTTACATAATAATTAGTGTTAGTAATGTTCAAGTTTAATTTTGTTACTAGTTATAAAATTGGCCAAAGTATAGCCAAACGGAGAAACACATAAAAGCAAAGATTTAAAATCAGAAGGACGGGGTATACTGTCAGGCAAAATATCATACAAGGAATATACTATATTAGGACAATTGAATAAGACGTGTTCTAGAGTGCCTTCGTCTAGCCCACATTCACATATTGAGTTGTCCCTGATTCTAAGCTTAGCAAGATGGACTAGAACACACGTGACCTATCCTCAGTCTACAGATAGTAGATGCAGCAAGGTTACAACATTGAGGTATGTATGTTTGGTACACATACATGTTGCAATAACTCATATAAGTATGAATATATAAACTAGGTTAGCTCAGATAGGTCGCGAATTGCATGAATCAGGCAATAGTCCAAGCCGAGGTGTGCCGTGTACCCTTGAGCTAGTTCTCAAGTAAAATCGGCTGAGTGCTTTAAGCGTTCGCATTAGTAGTCCGGTGAAGCTGTTAAGACTTTGCAAGGTCTATACCGTTGTCAGTTCGAGAAAAAAAAACCTGGAGGAGAGGAGGCTGGCTTTCAAATGCAGCTGCAGGAACACATGTCTACATTCTTGGCAACAGATTACCAACTTGAGTGTGATAGCTAGCCAAGCGGACTTAGAAAAAAACACTATTACAATACCTATGCCTTAGTCACCTTCTATCGACAATAACTAGATAAAGGGTCACGTACAAAATCGAAGCTAAATCCTGTCGGCGTAATTATAGCTATTTGTTTACTATGAAAGGGAGCAAAAGGTTTAAAAACAGTTTTAAGGTCAACCTAATTACAACCATGACACTTAGTAATAAAGTCACAAATGTTCAAAATGTTATCTAATACGATAAAACGAGCAAAGCAATAAATTACTCCCATCACTTACAAATGAAAAGACAACATAAACAACGTTTAGTGTGAATTCAACCTTAACACGCAATGAATAAAGTACTTTTTCCCGTTATTGTGTGTGTTTGTGCGTGGTTGGCGAGCCTTGGTCAAACATTTGTGTGATGTTTAAAAAGCGGTAATTTTGTTCAAAATTTGATATTATTTGTTAGTTTAAAGCTTAAAATATAACTTATTCAACATGTATTTAGGGAAAGTGGCCGAGACGTATTTTTCGCGTCGACCCGATATCTATAACACGCTGTTTTCCTTCGCCGAAAGCACTGATCGATTATCATATGTGCTTATTTTCTTTAATCCTTGCCTTTTAAAATAATATAAACCATAGAACCGTTAGATAAACTTTTTTAAAGTTGTCACACCTATCTTGGGCTATGATATTATAAGTAAACAGGTGTAGATACGTTACCTACATGATATTTTGACAAAACAAATGCCACGTAGACGCACACATACGTAAAGTGTCTAATATTAACGCCCCACTGTCTTAGATAAAATGTGGAAGTAAGATGGCATATTCTCAATATCGGTGGTGAAAAAGAAATAGTTATATGTTGCTTAGGTACGAGCGGATTGACGGAGCAGCTGTTAAACATAAGTTAGCCAAGTTTTAACAAGGCGCTATCGAAACACTTATGACGTATCATAGTTATAATATCATTTATTATAAGTGATTTTTTCATGGAAAAGCCTTTTAATTATTAATATTAATTTTACTATACGTCGCTACTAGGTAATGCTGCAGTAAATAAGCTTTTATATGATTAGAGAAATAGTCATAAAAATTGTTATGTATAGTTATTTGAGTACGGAAGTACAACATTTATTGAGAAATGCTTGCGAAATCGCGAACAAATACACACATATTTTGATTAGGTTTGTATTAATTAAGTAATAACTACAACCGCTAGATGGCATACAAATATCAAATAAACTTAAAATCACATTACTATATTTAAATTTAAATAAATTTAATGTAATTTTAAATTGGTTACAAAATATATAACTCCTAAATATAATGAAGAAATAAAAATTATATAACATGTTAACAGAAAGTAGGCCTATGTGTTATAAAGTTATGCAAGCAAAATCAAAACGTCAAAGAGTGTTGCTATATCTACCGATAACATTACATTCACCAGAATTTGAAAGTCCTCGACTGATTTTTATTGGCGGATCGTGTTTTAATTGTTTTTTATTTCGTAATTTCGTAAGTTGTATTGTTCATGATTTAGTAACAAAAGTTCTAATAATGATAAAATAATTTAAGAATACAATAAATATGATTTTACTATAATAATGAATTAATTTTCAAAGTTTTGTAATACATCAGATATTTTTATAAGCTTTTGTTGCTAACAGTTTGTTGACCTGTGCCTTATGTTTGTATGGAGTTTGAAACTTTATGATTTTGGGCAGTCCAGGGATTCATGGATTCTATGTTTTAAATCCGTCCGATTTTTACAGTGTTACGTAGATTTTTATAATTTTTATAAATTATTTATTAAGCACCTAGTTTAGTAAACACAAGAGTCTTATACTGAGACATTAAGAAAAATAAAATTCAGGTCACTTCTTATAACAACATCACAATATTGTATGTTTTATTTTTAGTAGTCCAGTGAAGCTGTTAAGACCTTGCTTGGTCAATAGCGTAATCAGTTCAAAAAAAAAGTATGTTTTATTTTTAATCACAAAATTAGTAAACTATTAACGCTTAGATGTAACACCAAACTTATAAATTTCATTAACTTTGTGGATATTACTAAAAAGAAGTAAACGCGTGCTTATGAACAGGTGGTAGCAGTGAAGACATATAATATAATACATTTACATTGAAGTTCATACAGATTCTGAATCGAACATTCTTAATCACATTAATCAAAAATTGTTATGTAGTTTATTTAAACGCAGTAATAGTGTGAGCGAGGAATACACCATTAAAATACATATATAGTACATTAAAAGATTTTGATTCTTGTCTTGTTCTTGTCTTGATAGGTCTCTTACAAAATATCTAAAACAATCCCAGTATGTGTTAACAATGGTAGCAAGATGGAGATATCAGTCATATGATTGTAGTCAGTGAAGATGAATATCGGTACATCGGTAAGGATCATATGAAATTAAAATCCCTCAAGCCAATAAGGTGCAGAATGTGCAACAGAAGTAAATATACTTACACGTATACTCAGAAAATATATTATACGTTATCAAATCAATGCAATCCCCTTAAACCTATACTTACTTCGCAGGCTCCATTGTTTCTGGGCTGCTGACCCTAGAACATGATGGAACTTTAAAATCTATATTTGAATCATAAAGTACTTGTATTGTCAATGAAGTCTTTAATAATTTACTCATAGTTTGTATCTTCAAATATTTTTTTAGAATATCTATGGATGGGATGTTTTTAGCAGGACCTTAATCTGTCATGGAGTGAATTATATATTTGATTCATAATCTTATGTTATTGAAGTGTAACTTCTCATGCGACTTCCAACAAGGTCGCGTTAAACGTATAACACTACCATAAAAGCACTGTTGCGTTAAACGTTCAACACTCTTGGGGGGGGGGGGGGGCAGAATAGAAAGAGATAGAGCGAGAAAAATAATCAAATATTTCGTATCTTACTTTAATTATCGTAATCCCATTGTAAATGTTATAGATTTGGATATTTCTCCACTCAAAAATGATGATTAAAACATGCGATCAATTGTGAATAGGAAGCAATGTTAATAAAGTTTGTCTTAAAGAAACAATATGATTTCACTAAAAATTAATTTTAACCGCTTCCTATTTTCATTTCCACATTACGAAGTTACACTTCTTCCGCGCGGAGGGACTCCACGCACGATTTTTTAAACTCTATATTTTGTAATACTGGCGGTGTTTTACGTAATATAGTTCGGTTATTGTGCACAAGTGAAGTGAATCGGAAAAAATATCATTGAGGTTGAAATCTGAGAAGCCGTAAAACCCCATGGAAGTTCTAACAAGGGAGCCACCAGCTTGTTACATTGTTACACTGAAAGACAGTTACTCCAGAATTGGCAATTATAAAACGACGTCTGAATTGGCTGCACGGTCTAGATACCTTTGTCTTTTCCTAGGATGGAATAAACAGAAACAACAAAAAATCTATGGTTGGTTTTTATTTTTTTCTATTATTTCTTTAAATATGTACCTGGCAACCATAACGCTTAATGCCAACAAATCAAAATAAAGTCAACTTCTGACGTGTAAAACAATTCACAAACTTCAGGTTTTTTTGAAAACGTTTCAGAGTTAGTACTAATTCTGTAGTTATACTATTTAATTTTTTATCAAGTAAATTGATTCGATAAGGTCCCATTATCGTAGACCACGTAGTTCTGTTATGAAAACGTTATTTGTCATTATTCGACAGCTGTAAAATAGACTTTATCGCTTTTTAATTTATATTTTATAAATTCTTTCGTTTGCACGGTACGAAATTATAGTATGATTTTTTAAAGCGATAATTATATTTCATTTTAGTCTTTGGTGCTATTACAAAGGTGATACGTTTAATTTTTAATAATTTATTTGCAGGTTACTAAATAATGCTGTGTTTGTTATTTCTCGCTGCGTTTTTGCAGTGCACTATATCGCAGCAATATCAACAAAAAGTAGCGCCTGGTGTGCCGCCACAAAACTATCAGGTAATACTTTAGATCATTAGTTTGATAAACTTTTAAGAAGTTTTTTAATCAGACATAATTTTATTATCAAATAATAATATGCCACGAATTTGCTGATATTATAGAAATGCTGACTTTACGTTAACTTAGTTACAGTTCTCGTAAACCTTATTGACTGGTCTGAAGCCTTATGTTCAGGTTTGAACGTAATGTAGTCAAGAATTCAATATGAGACATAAAATATTATTGTAGGAATCTAGAATTTTATAAACCAGCTTTTAATTGTAATGTGTGAGTTTACAGTAAATGAGGTATATGGAAAAGGCTTTCATGTGTTACACTTGATACTAAAATAAGGAAAAGCGATATGTAAATAAGGTACTTACATATTAGTACGCTTGCCAAGTTGCTAATATACAAAACCCAGTGCACTAGTCGATTGCTGCCACGGCCGGTTCGTGCTGTCCTTGTTTCGCTAGTCTATCCTCACCTAACCATGGTTATGGTTAGGTGAGGATAGACTAGCGAAACCCAAGGCGGGAAAATTAGGAAAAATAAATCGGTTAGGTTAAATTACACTTGCAAAATAAAGGCAGCGATTGACGAGGGCACTGTGTTTTATATTAGTAACTTGATGATTTTTAATTTAAAACAAAACAGTTTCGTCTCGGAATGGTTAGGTTAGATAAGTTTTGCGATAAAAGGTAACACGAGCTGGTCGCATCAGTCGATGATCGCCGATTCGCCATAGCGTTAATACCTAAGTACAGTAAATAAAATTGAAGTGGGGTTAAAGAAATAAGATACAACCTATAAGTAATCCTACCTGGATGTAAATGTAGTTTACCTGAAGCAAAAAGATATTTCCACTAGAACATAATTGCTGTTACTTTTTAGCTCAAAACATTCAAGTTGTCATTGACTTAGTCCTTAATTATTGTAATGTAGATATTTCCTCCAGTGTTGTTGCACTTTCTAAATCTCTTAATTAAAAAAAAAAAGTGCTGGAGAGTCCCTCGCCGAAAGTGAAACTTCTTAATGTGGAAATGAAGATAGGAAGGGGTAGAAATTGATTTTTAATGGAATCATATTGTTTCTTTAAGATAAACTTTATTAACATTGCTTACAATTCACAAGTGATCGCATCTTTTAATTATCATTTTCGAGTGCAGAAATATCCAAATCTTATAACATTTACAATGGGGTTATGATAACTAAAGTAAGATAGGAAATGTTTGATTATTTTTCTCCCTCTGTCTCTTTATATTCCCTCTCCCCAGGAGCGTTAAACGTTTAACGCAACCCTGTTGGAAGTTGCATTACAAGTTTAACTTCAAAAGAATTAAACCCGAGTCCTTTGGTTGAACCTGACAACATTTGACACTGTTGGTATGCAACTGTGAATGTAAAATTAATTATACGGTCGCGTGTTGTCTGTAATGCCGACATGCGATAGTTGAAGGAAAACATTGTAGTCGATAGATTGAGATTGAGTTCTATTTTTTAAATATTTCTCACAAAAACTGCATCAAGGAATATTGGATGCTACTCGTTGCTAATGCTGCGCTAGCTTGTAACAGATATAATATGCGCATGCATTCGAGTGCCACGCATTCACTCTCGCTCTGTTTCTTTCTATTCCACCTTAGCGTTAAACGTTTTATGCAACCTTGTTGGAAGTCGCATTAGAAGTTTCATTTAAAAAAATGGTAAATAGAATTTAGAAAATAAGTTCCTTACAACAATCCACTAAAAATTCTGCATCAATTTTGTCATAGTCCTATGCAACGTTCAGTCATTTTAAACACAATTGAGTCTCAAAGGAACTTTATGTATATCATTACACAGTATAAAACAAAGTCCCCTACAGCGTCTGTCTGTTCGCGATAAACTCAAAAACTACTGAACGGATCTTTATGCGGTTTTCACCATTGGATAAAGTGATTCACGAGGACCGTTTTGGTATATAATTTGTCCCGGGTTTTTTTATAATCAGGGTGGGACAAGGCCCGCTAAGTATATATATCATAGGGTGGTCTTATTTTGGGTATTTTGAAATTTTTCTTAGAGTTGAAACATATGAATAAAGTTGCTTTTAAGGACAAGCGTGATAGTTAAATGTTAATAGAGTACTATAGAATTATGGAATTGTAGATTTACCTTAAACGTTTCGACTCATACATATTTTAAATCCATAAGTTAAGTGCTAAATCAAAAGAGAGTCTTTCATAGTGTTAAATTTCCTGTAAAAATATATATGTTTTGTGGTCGTAGGTGTTTATGTAAGCAACTTACAAAATTACAATGAATAAGATGAACTTTGATTTTCCTATGAAACTTGAGATGCTGTGTGGCTGGGTTAATATGAAAATTAACAGCTGGTAGGAATTTTATATAGATCCAGCACAGATTCGGGACTATCTTAAATCTTGTTTTTCAAAATACCCAAAATAATGACCTCATATATGGATAGACTACATACATACATAGACTACAGACTACCAATGGTGGTAGAGCCACGCTGAAGATATTACTGGTTTCAGCACGAATGGGTCAGCTCGCCCCGGGGTAGTACCACCCGGCACACAGAACACCGACGTGAAGTAACAGTGCTTGCATTGTTGCGTTACGTTCGGTCCGTGAGAGCGCCGGAGGCCCACGTCCCCTCCCCTCTCGTCTCTTCTCTCCCTCCCCTAACCCTTTCCCCCAAAGGGTGGCAACGCACTTGCGACTCCTCTGGTGTTAGTGTCCATGGACGGTGGTGATCGCTTAACATCAGGTGACCCACCTGTTCGTTTCCAACCTACGACATAAAAAAAAAACAGATTTTTTACTTTTTTTACAGTACCAGCCGCCGCCACCGCCTCCTCCACAGCAGCAGGTAAGTTTAAGCATTTTTATGTTACTGTGACAAAATACAGATCAAACTCTTTATGAAGAAACTTCAGGGACCCAATACGTTTTTCATTCTAAAGAGTTTTATTTATTTATTATTAATTAATTAGTCTATCCTCTAACAAGAGAAACAGACCTTATCGAGGTTGACAATATATAGTACACAGTTAAAAGGTAAAAAGGTTAATAATATTAGACTGTAATATTATCTAGGTTTATACTTATACTAGCGGGTCCGGCGGAAGTTGCCATGCTTTGATAAAAAAAAAAGTCAACCGCAACGCCCCCTAACAGGTCCATTTGTGAATGTCAACCATTCTCGGATCCAGTGAAAGATGCACACAAAATATCATCAAAATCGGTCCAGCTGTTTAGGAGGAGTTCAGTGACGTGACATACACATATAGAAGAAATTTATATATAAAGATAATTATGCTATATATATGTATATTTCTAATATATATTTATAAATAATCTCTGTGGCACTCATAAACACAGTACCTATTCCCTTTTGGTGATTTATCCATGTTGATATGTTGCTATTGTAGATTATTCCATGTTTGGCATTAAGTTTATCAGTCATACTTGATATTAGCGAAATTGCCTACATAGGCACATGCCATACAGGAAGAAAAAAAGGTAAAAAGCTCATGTTAAAATTGACAGTGATAGTTACAAAAAGAAAAAAATTAACTAAAAGTTATAAGAAACATGGAATTCAACTCGACTTAGAGTGTATTTTATAAAGAATTTCCAACATTACGTTTCGTTTTTTTCTTCCTGTTACATTACACATATGAAAAAAAACATTTTTATCAACACAAAACTCTTTTCTTATACTGACCATGTCATCAGAGTTTAAATAAATTGAGAGCGATGTTTCCCAGAGATTGCAATCCAAGATTAAAATGTGCTCTTGGTAATTAGCATTGACAAAAGCAAGACAGCTGTTTGCAACCTCCGTTGTCTATCTTAATTTTTTCGGTAGCTCAAAGTATCAGTTAGAATAAACTGGCAACATCAATAATAATGCTGATAATGCTTATTGTAAATAGTACTCCTTCATGATACAGAGAATGTGTGTTGCGGTAATTTGTTCCATAACCTTCCTATACCTGTGCGTCGGTCTTATTCAAATGTTCGCGCTATACTCATTTGAAGCAGGTCATTAACTGTACAACTTGTTAGAACTTCAAATAGCCAGTGTTTTGCTTTTTTTTTTAAACCGAGTCAATCATATGTCGTACGTCTCACAGAGCAACACGGAGGTATAGGAAGTTTTTTTTCGAACTGACTACGCTATTGACCCAGCCAGGTCTTAACAGCTTCACCGGACTACTAAGGCGAGCGCTTATTTTGACAACTAGCTCAAGGGTGCGCGGCACACCTCGGCTTTGGCTGTTGCCTGATACATGCAATTCGCGACCTATCTGAGCTAACCTAAGCTAAGCTAACTATTCATACATATATGAGTTGTAGACACATATATGTGTACCAAGCATACATACCTCAACAACCCTTATATATATTTTGTATCGGATAATATTCTAAACTATTTCAGTTTGATAAGGGAAGGTATAGGAAGTTTTAGTAGGAGTAAGTAGCCATTCCTTTGCGAAAGCCACAGAGACTCCATTGAGTACACTTTGTCAAGACGTCAATGTTGCTAGACTCTAGATTTTCACACTGAATCTCTTTAAATCAACTGTGTGCGATGCTGCTTTCACTTTCCACATTCCAGTATGTTAATGTTTCCTAACAGCTTACTTTAGTATTTTCTTACTGAATACAGTAACTTCCTGATTGACAGTTCCGATAATTATATCGATGTACTTGCATCGGTTATTGTTAAAGCATTGGATGTTCGCCATGTTGTCTATGGTTTTGGATTGGAATTTTTCTAAACTTGTAGGCTTAAGATTGTATTAACAAATAGGTTTTAAGGTAAACAAATAAACTGAGTTAAATTATATGTTATAGGAAGTTGTTCTCTTTTTCCGAGAGTGGTAGAGCCATGCTGAAACTATTACTGGTTTCAGCATGAATGGGTCGGCTCGCCCGGGGTAGTACCACCCTCTCATAGAAAACCGACGTGAAGTAACAGTGCTTGCATTGTTGCGTTTCTTTTGGTCAGTGACAGCGCCGCAGTCCCATCTTCCCTCCCCTCTCTGCTCTCTCACTCCTCCTAACCCTTCCCCCCAAAGGGTGGCAACGCACTTGCGACTCCTCTGGTGTTGTTAGTGTTCATGGACGGTGGTCATCACTTAACATCAGGTGACCCACCTGTTCGTTTGCCACCTATGACATAAAAATAAAAAACTTTAGTTTTATTTCTGGCAACCAATCAACCAATCTTCTAGATTATTACTGGCATTGTCGAGTAGGCAATAATGTTACAGGTTTCTTGTGGTCATTTCAATATTTTAGTAAGATAGTGGCCCTCTTCTTAAAACTCTCCAGGGAGTTTCTGTGGCATCTCCGAATTCATGTTCTGCGGTATTATGCTCCACCCACTTCATTTGTCTACAATAACTATATACTGTTAAGTAAAACACCACTAATATTACAAAATATAGAGCCAAGTAACAAGATTATGAATAAAATATAAAATCCATTGCACGATATACTAAGATCACGCCAAAAACTCCCTCAACGAACTTCTTTATAAATACTTTGGTCCGTATATTTTTTTTATGGGATAACAAACAGGCCTGGACCTGATATTCGGAGGTCCTTGCAGCCTTATGCTATGTAAAACCCATCTTAAAGGAAAACAGTTCTAAGGACAGTTAATATAGGTTCATACATATGAGGATTTGTTTAGAATGTATCATGTCTTAGGTATATGTTGTCAATAACCTTGGGAGCAGCATCCAGCGGTATGAGCACTGCTGCTGTGAGCATATAAATTATTAAAGAAAGAAAGAAAATATATTTGTTTTTTTTTATTGTTCCACTCTCTGCCTGATGGTAAAGCACAATACAATCCAAAAACAATGGTGAACACCGAGAGAGAATCTATCCATCGCCGGTCGCTACTGTCATGCCGACCTGCAAAAAACTGGATATGCACAGGCTGATCCCGAAACACGAATCACTATGACGGGCTTTTTCGCCATATACATGGTGGTTGCGACCCAGTCGGTCTGTAAAACCCTACCACCCCGCTTTCGTCATTGCCTCGTTCGTTATTCAACAGGGTGCACCACGTGCAGGTGAGGTTGGCTTGGGTTTCTCAAGTCTTATGATGTTATTCGACACCCCTTACACCCCCATAATAATTAATTAAACACATAACATGTAACACACATGTGGATACAATTATTTATTGGTAATGTACATAACCAAATAGACACAAAGAAGTACAAACAGATACGGTCAAAGATACCTTCTGCATTCTGACCTAGGTAAAAGATTTCGGATTTGTATATATGTGTAGCAAATAGGCCTTGTTTTTTTTTCGAACTGATTACGCTATTGACCATGCAAGATCTTAACAGCTCCACCGGACTACTAAGGCGAACGCTTAAGGCACTCAGCCGATTTTATTTTGACAACTAGCTCAAGGATGCGCGGCACACCTCGGCTTTGGCTGTTGCCTGATACATGCAATTCGCGACCTATGTGAGCTAATCTAAGCTAAAATAACTATTCATACATATATGAGTTGTTGAAACATATATGTGTACCAAGCATACATACCTCAACAACCCTTATATATATATTTCGTATCGGATAATATTCTAAACTATTTCAGTTTGATAAGGGAAAAAATAAAACCCTTCCACTTGCATGTGTAAGCGTGTATGCGTGCACGTGTGTGGAGGTGATATGTGTAATGTTGTCGCAGTGATGTAAGATTTTGTGTCACTGTATCGCGCGAGCAGTGTACTCAAGGGCTCCGCGCCGAGGGAACGGACCTAGGCTTGAGCTGCTGCCGAGGGGGGCCTAGTCTGGTGTGCGGGAGCGAAATTTACCCCCACACCACGGCGGCGTGATCTGTGTGGTTACGAGCATGCTCTGTTTAGAGAGACAGGCTGGTACTGATCGCTCACTGCCGTTATTTCATCGGGAGGGTCGGTAAAAATATGTCGCGGACGTCTTTTACTATGCGCAGCGTTTGGTACGGGTTCGTATTTTGCGGCGTATACCACTAACGGACTGGGGTACATGCATGGCAGTAGCGTTTACTCTATGTCCTCCAGGTTAGTTACCACCTTCAAGTTGCACATTTGTTTCTAAGCATGTATAAGTGTATTCCGGCAAATACACTTGAGAATTAGTCCCACTAAGTTTAGCGTGTTCACTATCTAAGCCCATGTTATTTTTTAAGATCTGATGAGATAAAAAATGCAACATAATGTGTACAGATGTGTGATGAATAAAGTATAACTTATATAAAAGTATAAGTTGTATTCAACCATATTAAATGACATTAGTTTTTGTTTTGGTGTAAAATAACAACAATTTCTTTTAAACAGCCACCACCCCAACAACAACAATATCAGCCCCCGCCGCCCCAACAACAGCAATACCAGCCTCCCCCACCGCAACAACAACAACAACAATATCAGCCTCCCCCGCCTCAACAACAACAACAGCAGCAGCAACAGGGACATGTACACCAGGGAGGTCAGTATATTTTTATACCCAATCACTATAATAAGTAGTGGCGAAAGGTGGAATCTGCTACTAACCTAAAACGGGGTTGTAGGTGGTAGAACTACGCTGAACGCTCGCCCGCGATACTACCACCCTCTCACAGAAAACCGACATGAAGTAACAGTGCTTGCATTGTTACCTTTCGTTTGGTCAGTGAGAGCGCCGGAGGCCCATCTTCCCTCCCCTTCCCCTTCCCTTACTCTCCCTCTCCCCCAAGATAGCTTGGCAACGCACTTGCGACTTCCCTGGTGTTGCAAGTGTCTATGGACGGTGGTGATCACTTAACATCAGGTGACGCACTTGTCCGTTTGCCTCCTATGATATAAAAAAAACCTGAGTAAAATAAGTTCTTACCTAACAGAATATCTCGTCCTCACCACCGTTACAGATGTTTCTATGGCGGTTATAGACGACAATCAGAAAATTGACAATCTGTGTGAATTAATAAATACTAAATTACCGTTAACTTACAATTATTAGTTATTAGCTCTGCCCAGGACATAGTCCGCGTGGAACCTTGAAAAAAAAAAGGAAAAAAAACTTCCTGATTACCTGTTGATTTATGTGAAGAAGTAATGTTGAAAATTTCAAAAGGACTGGTTCAGTAGAATTTGAGTTTTAATGTTCACGAACTTCAAGAATGACGTTTTCGGGAAAATCGATTTAAAGTTCGTTACGTGAAAATTCGAAATAAACCATCGATAAAAGTACATGAATTTTTATACTTACATAGAGTCACCAATGCCTGCTCCATACAGTGAAATACTGTCGTTCAGCGTATCCAGTGCATCTTTTTGCTCTTGTCTACGTTGAATTCTACATCTTTTGGGTCTTCTACCCTCTCTTACTCTCTAAAAATCAAGTATTAGAGCCGGTCGTTTGAAACGTTGTAACTCCGTCAGTTTTACTCGGGTTGACTTAGCCTTATTATAAATGTTAAATTGTTTATATTTCAGATCCGCAACTCTTGAATCCCGCGAATATTGCTCAGGAAAGAGAGTAAGTATTTATTAAATTTTATAAAGATCTATACTATTATAAGAAAAAAAACGTCTTTGAAATCAAATGACAGCACCACTTACCGGATCCGATTATGAATCTTAACCGTCCAAGGACCCACTCGAATACACAACATTTTTGATCAAAATCGATTCAGCCGTTTGGAGCGAGCTCAGTTACAAATACACATGCAGAAGAATTATGTATAGAAAGTCATATAAATGGATATACCAGGAAACGTTTGGCTATATTTTATTGTTATTAAGTTTTACGTTGTAAAATAACGCGAGAGGCGCCGCGTGCGATTGTTAGTGTTACAAAAATGTCTGCGTACTTGCATATCTTTCGCTTTTGTTGGCGTTTGCGTGAAATTTTCTGACTTATTAAAATTATTGGATAATAGATGGCGCGTGTGTCGTTACAACATATGAATATATTTCTTACAGTTTTAGTGTATGTAGTCTTTAAGACTCGATAGGGGAAAGGATTGAGCTAAGGTTTTTACTGTAAATTTAAGCAGTAATAAAAAAAACTTAAAGAAAATTAAAGGAAAAATATAGTTGACATGACACGTAATTACTTAAGAGAATCAAAAGTTTTTTTTTTTATAATTGCTTATTTATGTCACACACGATTTTGAATGTTATAGCCAATACCATAATGTTCAAATTCAATCTTCACAGTCATATCCAAGAGCACATGGAGGTACCGATCGACACTTCAAAAATGTCCGAGCAAGAATTACAATTCCACTATTTCAAAATGCACGACGCTGACAATAACAACAAATTAGACGGATGCGAACTCATCAAATCCCTAATCCACTGGCATGGTGAGTTTTTAAAATCATTTTGCAATCAATCAATTAAAGACATGTATATACTGGTCAAACGTTAATTAATTTGAAATAGGCAACTCGGTATAGACATAGGATTAATGAATGTGCTATTTTAAAATACAAGACTCAGAAAATAGCTATTTAGACGAATGCGAACTCATCAAATCATTTATGGGCTGGAATGGTAAGTTTTTAAAATCAGTTTGATTGATAATTTAGTTCAGCACATGTATGTACTGGTCAAACGTTAATTTGAAATAGACAACTCGGTCGGGACTTAGGATTAATGGGTCTGCTATTTTAAAATACATGACTTTGAGAATAACTATTTATATGAATGTGAGACTCATAAAATCACTTATCCGTTGGAATGGTGAGTTTTTAAAATTAATTTGATTAATAATTTAGGTCAACACTATGTATAATGTATGAAACGTTAATTAATTTGAAATAGGCAACTTGGTTGAGATTTAGGATTAATAAATCTGCTATTTGAAAATATACGACTCCGAAAATAACTATTTAGACAAAAGTATCAGAACCCTAATTCATTGGATTTGTGAGGTTTTAAAATTAATTTGATTGATAATTTAGTTCAACACTATGTATAATGCATCAAACGCTAATTAATTTGAAAAAGGCAACTCGGTCGGGTTGTAGGATTAATAATTAGAAGGTACGAAATGACCAAACCACTGGCATGATGAGTTTTTAAATTAATTGATAATTTATTTGTAAATGTGGATCAAATGATAGTTAGTTTGAAATGGACAACTTATACGGGGCTCAGGAATTTAAAATTTCAGTATTTTTAAATATATGCCATTGTAAATAACCAATTACAAGTATGCGAACTCATCAAATCCCTCAACCACTGGAATGATGAGTTTGTACAAATAATTTCATTGATAAGTTTGTTATGTAAAATCATGTAAATGCAGATCAATATACAACTCTTCTGCGCTTTAGGACCAGTAATCGTAGTGTTGTAAAATACGAGATTGGGCAAAAAGTTAGGTAGACGTATGTAAACTCATCAAGTTACCTAGCATTATGAGTTTTTAAATTATTTTAATTAATAGTTCAATATTAAGAAAATGCGGAATGAATACTATTAATTTGAAATACACAATTACACTGGGTTTTAGGATTAGCGAATTCATCATATTAATGAAGATTCCAAAGATAAATGCAACTATTGCCCAAAAAATTTGTAAAATAAATCTCATTGACAACTTAATTGAAGTTTAATTTTGAATCAATAACTTCAAATAGATAACTCGGCCGGGTTTTAGAATTAATGATTCCACAATTGGGAATTACTTACTCAGAATTAAATAAATAGAGAGATGTGTACTGATCCCATCTCGCTAGTGAGATTTTTTGCTCAAATTTACTAGTGAGTTGGTAAATTGTGTAATTATAGATTATAGGTAATTTTAAAATGGGTACCTGTACTGAATAGTAAATAACTTGTACACATGTAGAGATAGCTACCCCATACATATTGCAAGGATTTAAAAAAATGTGACTAGTTTCGGTGGTATCGAGACCAGATAAAGGTTCTTAAAGGCTTTTGTTGCTCTACTTGTTCTTGGATTAAGCTCTTGGAGTTGAAGGTATTGTTTCAATAATACTTTAATACTGTTTGGGATTCATTATTTGTAATAAGGCTGATTTATTTTGTATAATCAACTCTAAAACTCCAAAATGCTCTTATAGTAGTCCGGTGAAGCTGTTAAGACCTAGCTTGGTCAATAGCGTAGTCAGTTCGAAAAAAAAAATTGTTTTGGGTATCTACAAGGAAAAATTGTTGTATTATATGTTTATTCTTTAAGTCCAAATTAATTATTTATAATAAAAGTTTTGTTTTTTAATTTGGGTAATATAAATTGATGGAAAGTATTCATGTTGTATATAATTTTAATTGTGTACTGTATGTATGTTATTATTATTTTTTAAGTTTTTTTTGTTTAATGGAAGGGGTGTTATTATTTTGTGTTGGGGGGAGGTAAAGGTTTATGTTTGTTAACAATTTTTTTTAAATTTTATTTATTGAAGGTATTAGTGGATTGTTGTTTATGGTTGTCATTAAAAAAATTATTATAGAAATAAAGGGTGTATACTATATATTGCTGATCATAAATATAACTTGTCAAGCTGTATTATCATCGACTGACATCTAAATATAATCTATTATAAGAGACAATATCCCATGATACTGAAGGTAGCAAAATAATTCCAGGCTTGGGATTGGCTTTTAGTATAGCGACTGGAACACTAATAAATGCTTTATATTAATTTAAAATGTGTCAAGGATTTTTTTGAATTTTTCATAGAATAATAGTAAAGGGACAGTATCTGAGTGGTACTTACCACTGTTGGAAAACCGAATATTACAATATCCATCAGTTTTTGGTTTAAAAAAAAGTGTTTTATACATTATAGTATTCTCAAATGCCTCACTAGCTAGATACCATCTTGAGTTAAAATCTATCGCCAATCTATAAGTGTGTTGTGGCAGTTGTATTTATGATCCAGTATCACTAGGTAAGGTGAAGCCTGTCACTGTCATCAAAAAAATTCGGATCATCTGCTAATACCTTCAATTTTTTATTGTGGTGAGTAATCCAAAAGAGAAATGGAGGGTTTCTGATTATCATGTGTGTTTGTTTGTTTTTATGTTTTCGCCTCTGCTTCGGGTGGTCGCTTACTATCAACCCATCTAGTAGAGCAAGGTCATAAGCAGGAAGGTCAGCCGGGCACGCCGCCCGTCGGCGAGAAGATCTTTGGAGATGAAGAGCTTGTTAATCTGATCGACCCGATACTTAATATGGATGATAACAATCGAGACGGGTACATTGATTACCCTGAGTTTGTTAGGGCACAACAGAAGAGTCAAAAACAACAAGGAAATTAATAAAAAACATTGTTTTTAAGCGTTGACCAATTTTATTCCTCTTAGCATATTTTTTGATTAGTAATTCTTCTCTTAACACGTTGTTTATCATTTGTTTTCCTTCTTAACACGTTATTTATCATTTATTTTCTCTCTTAACACATTGTTTATCATTTATTCTCTTCCTTAACACATTGTTTATCGTTTATTCTCTTTCTTAACACCTTGTTTATCATTTATTTTCTCTCTTAACACCTTGTTTATCATTTATTTTCTCTCTTAACATGTTGTTTAAAATTTTATACTCTGTTTAAAACATGCTTATTTATTTATTGTCACATCAACAACAAATTCACAAAAGTAATAGTATTATAGTGTTACAGATGTAGGTTTTATATAATATTTTATCGCAATATTATCTCCACGTGTAAATTATTTTTTGTTTCTTTCTTAACACATTGTTTATTCTTTTCTTATCAGTCCCATTGATTTGCTGTTCAATAAAGGAGTAGAGAATAAGCTTTTAAACATTTTTTACTGAGTCTTAGGTAGAAGTAATGTATTATTACTCGTTCAAACTCCGGTCGTTCTGAAGTCGATTGAACACAACATTATGTTGACTACATACCTATTTGCTACTTGAGATAATAAAAAGGTTTTGCCATAAATTATTTCTTATAGTTTAATTATAACTGTTCTAAATCCATTGGATTAGCTGCAACAGTAAATCGTTTAATACTTGATCCTATATGTAGATGAATTTTTCAAAATAATGAAATCTTCTACAGATACAAATATGAAGGGGGGAGTATGTGGGTGCAGTGTTGCCTCCTTCCTCCCATGAACTACACTATTATTTTCACCAATATTAAAAATTCGAATTCATATTCTTACCGGTGTAATCTTTTCCACCACAACTCTTCAAACTTATCAAGTTTGGTTTGTAAACTAATTTTTTATCATTTTTCTTAGAAATTATTTTTCCGGAAGGCTGGAACGAACGTTCCCTTTCCCCATGATTAAAGTACCCCGCCCCAATGAACTGTTCCCCCTTTTAAATGGAATGGTCCCACAATTATGTATTTCCCAAGAAAGAACGACACCAGTTTGTTACGCTACGCTTTTACACCTTAAGTATGATATGTTATGAAGTTACGCCATGGAGTTGTGTATACACTGTGTTAAGGGTACAGAAAAGCGGTGAGCTAACTTTAATCTAGAAAAAAAAAAAAACTTTTTCCGGAAGATAAACGTCTACATCACGCGGGCAAAATATAATACGTTATAAAACAGCAAATTTACCGACAGCTGAATAACTGATAACAGTTAATAACGACTATTGTTGTTATATACATATAATAAAAATGTAAATCTAATGTGTCATGTTCTTTGTAGATTTTGAAAAAAAATTGTCGCAGGTGTCTTGGAATAAGTAATAAAATACATTTAAATCATTTTTAGAAATGTCTGTCTGTCTGTTTGTTTGAACACGCGTCACTGCTAAAGTACTGCGTTCATGATAACACCTCAAAATCATAAACCATATCCTTCAGTAACGTTTAGTCTTGGTTTCATTATAATCGGTTCACTCAATCAAAAGTTATGGTAATTTTAATGACAACGCGACTTTAATAACTTAATCACTGCTTTTTACATAAAGTTCTACGCGGTCGAAATTATTCGTTATTACGTTTAGTCACCAGTCTTTATTTATTTACTCTAATGCGTGCGAAGTCGCAAGAAAAAGTTGGTTCGAAATAATAATAACGGGTAGCAGATAATCTCCAGCAGGATGTCTATAATAATTTGTTATTTTGCACAGTAACAATGCATTATAGTAACTTGATTTAAACAGTCAACAATGTGTTTAGTTAATGGATTTAGAATTTTTATTAGTTTCGGATGTATTTTTTTTTTTAATTTTAAATAATATTCTATCACTTCGCTCTCATTGCCACTTTTAGTTTCTCCCGGTTTCCACGAATAGCCTCTGTTAGTACATATCTGAAAGATTTATTTTTACTTTATAAGTTTTCTTAAGAATTGCCGTCGTTTGATTGATTTTTTAAAATTTAAATGCTCATTCTTTTACGATAATGTAAGTAAAATAACAGTAAATATACGAAATTAGAATAATCCCCTTTGGTGATTTATCTATGTTGATATTTTTGATTATTTTATAACGGTACACTAAATATTTGGCATTAAGTTTAAAACGTGTATGTCACACTTGACATTAGCGAAATTGCCTACATAGGCAGGGGCCATAGGAAATGAATACCACAGATACATAAGAAATGGCAAACATATACATACCCTAAGGCCTAATGACACACTATCCAATAAAGCAATATTTAAAAAAAAACAAAAACAAACGTTCGTTCTACGTTCTACGTTCGTTCCAATAGATGTTATCATGAGATTTCTATATGTTAGGATGATGTGATTATTTTTTATATTTAAGTTATCGTTTTGCTTAATGGTTGTGTATTATTTATATCTGCAATAAAGACATTATTTATATCTCCCTTGTACTAGAAAACACTTTATCCTATGTCAGGATTTATCTTCTTACTCATTCTCTTTAAAATAGTTTCTAAATATCCCACTTCTAAATAACTTCCATTGTTGCTAGAGGTCATCTATAAATTACGTCACACGGTAACGGTTTGGTAGGTTGTGAATAGAAAAGGGGGAACGGGTCATAAGCTTTGTGAAGTCACAACTATAAATCTAATGTAAAAAAAATCGAATCTTCGATTGTAACGAAAATCTAATACGTTTATAAAAAAGAGTTTTAATAGAGAAATATGTAAATAGTTTTGGTATTTAGGTTTTAATGCATTTTTTGAAGTGAAACTTTTAATGCGACTTCTAACAAGGCTGCGTTAAACGTTTAACGCTACCATGGAGGGGGTATGAAAGCGTTGTTGCGTTAAACGTTCAACGCTCCTGGGGAGGGGGAGTAGAAAGAGACAGAGCGAGAAAAATAATCAAACATACGGAATGTTTGTTGTATGTTCTTACTTTAGTTATCATAATCCCATTGTAAATATTTGGATATTTCTCCACTCGAAAATGATAATTAAAAGTGCGATCAATTGTGAATTGTAAGCAATGTTAATAAAGTTTGTCTTGAAGAAACAATATGACTTCACTAAAAATCTATTTCTACCCCTTCATATTTTCATTTCCACATTACGAAGTTTCACACACTATTGTTTTGGTTATTTTTGGCAATCAGTCTTTCAGATTATTATTGTCATTATCGAGTAGGTAGTACTACAAGTGTCTTGTGATCATTTCAATGTTGTGTTTCAATTTCACAAGATGGTGGTCCCTTGTTAGAAATTTCCAGGGAGTTTTTGTGGCATATCAGAATTCATGTTTCTTGGTATTATTTCCGATCCATTATCAGTTGTGCACAATAACCAATTTGTGTTACGTACAATTTCACCAATTTTACAAAATATAGAGTTAAATAACACAAGTTTATGAATGAAATACAAAGTCCACTACACGAGACACCAAGATCCTGCAAAAACTCTTTAAAGAAACTTAATAAGAAGTTTCAAAGAAATTCAAAATGTATAAAAGCAATATATAAAACCTTGAACTTCGATTTTAGATTTTAGAAATTATTTAGGTAGCCAAATAAGTGTAGGGCATTGTTTTTAAAAATTACAATGTTACTGTCGGAGGTGCGGAGATAAATGTGACCATCTGTGATAAGGGACGAATTGTTGTGACGTGATTTATGGATGGCCTGCAACAGTGGTCACTTAATTTTTTAATATAAAAAGTATGTATTTTATGGACCGATTCTTACCAGACCCATTTAGTTTAATTTAATTATTTTTAAGTTTAACTTTTAGTCTTTGATACCACCATATACATGGTGATAAGTCGTTTGATTTGTCGCCTTTTGACATCAGCCTGTGTATAACCAGCAGGCTTGCAGGTCGGTATGACATCGGTAATTGCCGATGGAATGTTTATTTTTCGGTAGTCATCCCTTTCCAATCGAATTATAATAAAGTACGTTGTATTTTATACTTATTTCTCGAATGTTCCATCGAATTAAACTTTTCCACTATATATATATATATATATATATAATTTTTTTATGTCCGTCCTTGATTTTTATGTCATGTCATGTGTTTAGATGTATGTCATTACAAACAATAAAATAGTTGTGAAAAGTATTTTTTTTTAAGTTTTATATCTCAATATATAGGGCGATTTTTTATAACAAATTCATACATTTTAAAACTACCTCCATATGGTTCACCATTAATATTCTATTTTGTTTTTTAATTATTCTTGTTGTTAATAATATGTCATGGAGATGTGAAATATGTGTAACTAATCTGAATTACATGAATCATGAACTAACCTTTACCCGTGACCCGCATTACTCATTTAATCAATTTTTTTTAAATCAGCATGACAGGGTCGCATTTATATTTTAGTTGTATGAAAGAAAGAAAGAAAATATCTGTGCCAATTATTATATGTATATATTGAAGGTTGTATCATTTTTTATAGTTTGATATATGAGGGTAGTTTCATAACGTGTATTTATTATAAAATTCCATCGAAATATTATAATTTGTAATTAAAATGCGTGTGTAAAAGTGACTATTGCCGCATTGATTAAATAAAAAAAAATCTCATTGTCTATGATTGTGTATCTGAGTAATGAGTATTCTTACCTCATTGTAGTTAAAAAATCAATATATTGATTAATTAAATCTAGGTTTCATTTTCAAAAATTTAAAGTAATACGTGCACTTCTTTTAAGTCAACCATTGTTTAGAAGTTGTTTTTCATGAGGGCCGTTAAAGTATTACGTAAGCAGAATTTTTGTAATTTCTGACCGCCCCCTCCCCCCTGGTCAGCAAAAGTAAACAATGCTCTTACCCAGTACATGCTTAAGTAATCATTTATCTAAATCTGTTCAGTTTAATCTTCGATCAACAATAACTAAATATCGGGTCGCCGCGAAAAATATGTCTCGGTAAATAACAGTTCACTTGAAATGTGAGCTTTTATTTTGTTTAGTTTGTTTGAAACACAGCCAGTGTAAGCACGTTTCACAATGACGCAGTGTATTCAAAAGATGCAAAAAAGTTTTTTTTCTCTTAGTAAACAAATATATAACTACATAAGTATATATTTACGCGGACAGCAGTTAGCTTCGATTTTGTACGTGACCCTTTATCTAGTTATTGTTGATCGAAGCGTTTAATAGAGAAATATTGCTGACGTAATCACTACTCGGAACCCCATCCCCTATGTCATCAAAAATAAGCAAATCAAGGACCCCCGCCCCTCATCAGTGCTTACATAATACTTAATGGCCCCTGACAATTAAAAGGTTTTTCATTAATTTCTTTTTTGTCAAATAATATTAGCGATTATTTTAGTGTTTTTCTAGAGTTCTCTAAATTCACAAAATTATTATACCCGTATATATCTCGTGTTAGTTAAATCTTATACATTCTTTCGTTTCATTGTAATTGTGCAATGTACTTCTACCTAACATATTTTTGTATATGTGTTGGGTATTTTTTAATACACCACGAAATACTACAGTTCTGCCAACTGTATTATGTGTAATTTTTAATGTTGGCTGCATTGCATAATTTATCTAGACTGTATGTCATTGTGAATAAATAAATATATATAAAAAATGTTGCTTGGTTTTTTTGGGTGTTCAGAATGTTTATTCAAGTGTTGCTAAATTGTTTAAAATATTTTTATTTCATGGATACGGGTATTTTTATATGTCGACTATAAGCTTGGTGGCATTTTGTTCGATACTATATGTTCATCGATTTTATCCGCTATTACTGCTCTGATCCTTGAGGTTACAGTATGAAGTTTTATGTCCAAAACTTCTGAATAAAAAGGCAAAATCTACCTTGTAGAGCCGCCCCAACGGTCCGCCCGGCGGAAGGTGACCGCCGGGCTCCTACCTGTAGAGAGACAAGCTGAGTACACACCAGCTGCCTCCCTTCGTCCGCCGGACCCGTGCAATGAGGAGATGAGTCCCCCGGCCCATCCCTTCAGGTCCGGCTACGGTGGCAGGAGGAGTTGGGCAAAGCGCCGCCTCCTCCTGCCGGTCCTCCGTTGGCGGAGACGGCCACTTAGCGAGTCTGCCTCACGAGCCCTCTTCGCCGCCTCCTTCTGCGAGATGACCTCGCAAAAGGAGGCCATCGCTCGCCACGCCTGTTCGCTCCTACCGCCGCCGCCAGAATGCGGCGCTGCCCTCCCCACGCAGCACACTCAGACAGAATGTGCTGCGCGGTATCTTCGTCAGCGCCGCACTCGTGGCAGGTGGCGGTCTGCTCCCTGCGTGCGATCCAGTGCAGGTACCACCCTAAACAACCGTGTCCGGTGAGTACCTGCACCAGTCGGAAATTCGCGACCTATGTGAGCTAAGCTAAGCTAACTATTCATACATATATGAGTTGTTGAAACATATATGTGTACCAGGCATACATACCTCAACAACTCTTATATATATTTCGTATCGGTTAATTTTCTAAACTATTTCAGTTTGATAAGGGAAAAAATAAAACCATTCCACTTGCATGTGTAAGCGTATATGCGTGTACGTGTGTGGAGGTGATATGTGTAATGTTGTCGCAGTGATGTAAGATTTTGTGAACTGTATCACGCGAGCAGCGTACTCAAGGGCTCCACGCCGAGGGAACGGACCTATAGGCTTGAGCCGCTGCCGACGGGGGCCTATTCTGGTTACAATAGTTTGGTTGTGGTGCCAACTACGCAGGATACTGAATATGCTGCCCACAATTATACAATATACAGAAGATTCTGACCATAGATAAGATATTATATACTGAGAATTCTAACGACCACTGGATTATAGTGCTTAATCACAAACTCTTCGATTTTATAATATTAACTAGTTGATAATAAAAAAAAATTATTGCGGTGTTGGATGACAGAAAATTTAGGGTTATATATGTGGGTTTGACTCAGAGGTAACAGGGAACAATATAAGATATATTTAAAAAAAAAAAAGAACTTATGTACGACCGATTTATGAACGTCGTATCCGCCATCTTACTTATATCACCCATCTCCCTTGCACACTCCTTTCATTTGCTCATTACGTGTCGTTTCCCACGTAAATGTTATTTTACGTGCCAAATCCAAATAAATATATTTAGAAAAAATTAAACAGTAAAAAAAAATCTAGATCTCGATTACGGCGCTACGGCAAAAGTACAAAATAAAACATAAATAGCGTTCAAACCGTTCAGAAAGGAGTATGACCGAATATACGCACACTGGATATTTTTAATATAAACTAGCTGGCCCGGCAGACGTACCGCCCTGATTAAAAATAAATCCTTGACAAATTATATATGAATCACTTTATCCAATGGTGAAAACCGCATGAAAATCAGTTCAGTAGTTTTTGAGTTTATCGCGAACAGACAGACGCAGTAGGGTACTTTATTTTATACTATGTAATGAAGTGTAAATTTTCTAAATGCAATTAAAATAATATGGTCTAAAAGTCATCGTTGAGTTGTAGCAAAACTTGAGATGAATTTAACTTTCGTACAGATAATTCATTTCTGTTTCTTAAGTAGCTTACTGGTTGTGTACCCAGTAGTCTCTCTATAGTAGGACTACGCCTGGCGTTCACTCGCCAGGCTGCCGCAGGGGCGATTTCTCAGGTAGACAGCAGGTTCGATCCCTGGCCGCCCCTGCCATGCGGCGGACGGTACACCGTGGGGTTTTAATCCGTGCGAGTCGGACATAACCCACTCTCTCCCCCGAGAGGGTAGCGTATCCATAAAGGATTTCCCCACGTAAAAAAAAAGAAAAAAAAGTAGCTTATTGACACTGGCAGATACACAGTCGATGACTTGTTCCTAATTGAAGAACATTGAAAAAAATTGACGATACGATATAGTTTGTTACTGTCGCTAAATGCAATTGTATCTGTTACCATGGTTAATATGTTCTTTGCTTCGATCAACAATAACGTTCTTTGGTATTTATTTAAGCTGTTTTATAAGTACTACTCTTACTGTTTTAAAGGCAATTTTATGACAATTCGATTTCATTTCAACTAGTTATAACACGGAATCATTTTTTACAAACGGTTAATTTTAGATAAATAATAAAGGAGTTTAGCACAGAGGGTTATGTTTTCAGATGAGAAAGAAGTCAAAACGATAAGCGATGCGTACCTCGAGGATGTAATAGACGATTTCTTAGGACTCATCGACGTAAATAACGACGGCATGATGTCATGGATTGAGTTCAAATCATTCAACGCCAAAAGACAGATATAATTAGTATTTTAGGCCTTTTTTCTTTTCCTGTCTTTAAATTAAGTTATATCTGGCAATAAGTTTTTTATAGTTGAGAGTACTCGTATGCTATCAGTTCTTATTGTCAATACTTTTGTCCACTAGATGGTATTTTTTATTATAAAAAAAGTATGGGTTAGAATAGACCATTACCGTTTTCATTGAATAAATAGTTTGATTTAATTCTACTAGATGGCGTTATTACGATAACATATCGCGATGTTTTTCTTTATACGGATTTTAAAATTTTGGGCTACTACTATTTTGTTTGGACGATAAATTGACGTAATTAGCTTAAAATGTATTAAAGTGAGGTATTTGTCGTTGGAAGATTCATAATAATTAAAGTAGGTAGGACTATAGGAACTTAAAATAAATAAAAGTGGTCTTGCTTTACAAAATATTGCTTTGACTATAACTATTAGAATATTTGACAAATAAATTTGGAACTTAACTCTCTCGATACGATACTCTGTTAAGACGTGGTGCTTTTTACTCTTACGCTTCCTGTAATAAAGAAATTATTGGTACAAAATCGATACCATAGAGTACATTATGTATTCACAGCTGGTCTCTGTCTAATTTATTGGAAGTCATTGTGTAAATCGGTCAGGAGATCATCATTTATGTATTAAGCTTTCATTAAATTGCTTTGTAATGTGAAATTGTGTATAGTATTCTTGTATTAACTGGTGACGATAGTAATAATTACATAGTATAAAATAAAGTCCTCTACCGCGTCTGTCTGTTCGCGATAAACTCAAAAATTACTGAACGGATTTTCATGCGGTTTTCACCAGTAGATAAAATGATTCATGACGAAGGTTTTGGTATATAATTTGTCAAGGAATTTTGTATAATCAGGGCGGGACAACGTCTGCCGAGCCCGCTAGTGATTTAATAAATTACAGTCTCCTGCATGTGGCCCGCTGTAACTGTAAACGCCTTGCCAGACTGATAGTGTAGTCAGTTGGAAGAAAAAGAAATAGTCTCCTGTATGGTCTATACTAATATTATAAAGAGGTAAAGTTTGTGAGATTGTAGGGGATAATCTCAGGAACTACTGAACCGATTTCGAAAATTATTTTACCAGTAGAAAGCCACGTTAGTTATGAGTATCATGAGCTATATATTAACCTGAAAAATTAAAAAACTTTTTTGTGGTACGTGGATTTGCGAAGTCGGAGAAAATACGGTCGAACGAAAACGTTTCTTACAAACGCTGCCGTAACGATGAGAGATATATGATTGAGTTCTACAGAAGAGTTGTGGAGCTTGATAATGCCTACAATAAAGTCAGCGACAGCATATGTCTAACTTCAAGGTTTTTTTTATTATCAGGGCGGGACAACGTCCGCCGTGCCCGCTACTACTATATATAGTGAAAATCCTGTCCTCTGATTGTTAGTCGTAGTATTTCATTAGCTGATGTTATAAGTCCTACATTGTGGTCCTAATATGTGGTAGAGCCACGCTGAAGCTATTACTGGTTTCAGCATGAATGGGTCGGCTCGCTTGGGGTAGTTTCTCACAGAAAACCGACGTGAAGTTTCGTTCGGTCAGTGAGAGCACCGGACGCCCAATACACTTTCCCTTCCTCCTCTCCTTTCCCCCTTCCCTTCCTCCCTCCCTAACACAGGCTGGCAACGCACTTGCGACTCCCCTGGTGTTGCAAGTGTCTATGGACGGTGGTGATCACTTAACATCAGGTGACCCAGATGTCCGTTTGCCTCCTATGACATAAAAAAAATATTATATTCATCATTCGCCAACTTTTGTCGGTAGATGGCGCTTAATACAGTTTTGTTATTACTTGTAAAATTTAGTTAATATGGTAATGGGATGATATAATATGTATGTATGTGGTTTAGGTATCTCTTAAAAAATTAAAAACTATATTAAAATAGTATATGATTTATATGTACGTATTTTTTAAATTCGTGAAGTACATTTTGGTATTTGGTTTTAATTGTTCTGTGATTATAAAAGAACAATGATCTTAAATGTGTATTGCATGAACAAACCCTACATGAATCTAGGGTAAGTATTAAATAACAAATATATTTAAAATGTGTATTTATGTATTTATTTAAGATTATGAATGGTTGAACAGTGATAATATATATTTCTTATTTTCAATATTAAATTATCAGTGACTCGGTGATAGTTATAAAATCATTTAAGCCTTGGTGACGAAAAATAATGTAAAAAGTCCATTAATCGATATTTCATGAAAGCGTATCTATGAAGGATGTCTTTATATATTTTTCGTTACAGCTTTATAGCTGAAAATATTTTACCGAATATCTATGAGTATATTTTGGGAGATCGTATTTGGATGTAATTTTTGGAGTTATATTTCTATTGGCTTGTTATGAGAAACCATTGACCTTTAGCTTGAACCGAAAACGCGCACTGAAGTTACCAAGTACAATTTCTTATAATATAAAAACAGTTTTATATAACTTGTGTATGTTTATTGTAACTCATGGTTGAAATTAAAAATATTATATTGATGCAAAAGAAATATAGCTTGTCACATACCTATCATAAATATATATACTTCGGTATTTATATAGTGACATCTATCGTCAAGAAATAAAACTATTTTAAAACTTAACTTTTTATCATTTCCAAATTTGAACTGCATCCTAAATGATCAAAATTCTTAAAAATATAACTATTATAATGAAGCCAAGATAGTATAACTCCTCATACACAAATTATATATCCACTCATATACTTTTGTATTTATGTATATTGAAAAGTCTTCATATTTATATAGTGTCAAGAAGAAAAACTATTTTAAAAGTTACGTTTTTTAATATAATTTACTGACATCTCGTTGTAACTCGACTCACTAATATTCTTACAGGTCAAATGGATTCAAACAGTCCTGGATACAGTGATGAAATATTGGAACAGATAATGGACAAAGCATTAGATCATGCAGATTTAAACAGGGATGGTTTCGTTGATTATTTAGAGTACAAATTCAGTAATTATAGAGGAAAAGTAGCGAAAGAAGATTCAGAAGAAGATCAGTATTAAACGCTTCTTTTCCTACATTAGCTAGAAATACTCTTTACTAAACATCATTATTAAATGGGTAACAATTACATAGTATTTTGTGGCCACTTTAGTATTCCAATAGAATGGTGGCACCCTTGTTAGAACTTTCTAGAGAGATTTTTGTGATATTTTAAAGTTTGTTATCTACTTCACTGGTACATTAACCAAGTTAGGCAAGATGTCGTCAATATTATATAATATTTAATAACGCAAGATTGTCAATAAGTATAAAGCTACTACATGACTCATTGAGGTCTTGGCAAAAGTTCCTAGTAATTAACTTAAAGAAATATCTACCAGTTTTTTGAAATGTAAACTCAATTAGGCGTGTTGATTGGTATTCTTTGGTGGAGAGAGTTGTGTAGGTGGCAGAGCCACGCTGAAGCTATTACTGGTTTCAGCATGAATGAGTCGGCTTGACCGGGGTAGTACTACCCTCAGAAAAAACCGACGTGGATTAGTGCTTGGATTGTTGCGTTTCGTTCGGTCAGTGAGAGCGCCGGAGCCCCACCTACTCTCCCCTTCCCTTTCCTTCTTCCCTTCCTCTCCCCACCCCCCAACACAGGCTGGCAACGCACTTGCGACTCTCATCATGTTGCAAGTGTCTATGGACTGTGGTGATCTCTTAACATCAGGTGACCCATCTGTTCGTTTGCCTCCTATATTATAAAAAAAACAAAAAACTTAATTTCGCGTGATGGCATGGTAGTAACCGTGATCGGTGCGTAAGACTGGCGACATGTAATATTTATGTTTTACACCTCATCATAAGTTTGATTGATTGATAAACTTTATAAGAATTTATATAATTATTGCTCTGTGTCCCAATAGATGTGAAAACCAGACTTATGTTAATGATTTTAATAAAAAAGTTATGAAATTTAAATGATTCACACTATAAATAATATAAAGTTTAAAAAGAAAACAGTTATTATAACAGTTATACATCTGTCTTATGACTATCTTAACTTTTTTCTATGACGCTGTTCAAGCAATTTCTTCTTTTGTGTTGAAAACGAAGTCTACTAGTCTATATTTCATTTAATATGATATTGTTACTAAATTAACTTATAATTAGGTTATGGAATATTAATTTTTGCCAGTATAATCTACAGATGGTTTTGGGATACTTGTGGTTCGGTAAATATTTGGATATCTTGTTGCGTGGTGCATAATCTAGTTCGAATATGTAATGTTAATTATTAGATTCCTGTATTTGTAAAGTTTGAGAGAAAGATGTAACTCTTTCAAGTATTAGATATTCAAAAGATCCCACTTTTCAAATCGCTTTTGAAATTTTTTTTGGGTTTTCAGCTCTTTTTTTTTCTAAACACAAATAAAGTATGCATTTTGTAATTGTGTTGGTTATTTATTTTAGGAAATATGTGAGGTGACGGGCTAATGATTAGGTAATAAACTAAATTATACTTTTCTACTATTTATTTCGTTTTCTTTCTTAGAATAAATTAATTTTAAATTTTTGTTTTTCCTTTTCCTTTTAACATAGTATGGAAGGTGAGTTTTTTGTTTCATTTATTTTTTACTGTAATTTAACTCCATAGGACGTCATAGGTCTCAATTACGAATGGTATTTCCAGCAGAGTAAACGAGAAAAAGCTACTACCACAATCTTTTATTTTAACTATGTTTACCCTTCCACTGTCCTTTGTCAATTGTCATCTAAGTATTCATACCTTTTATACTCATATCGTTTTCACGTAACCCATCTATACGTTCGTGTTTCCTCTACAACTATGTTCTTTATACTTAACACTCTAGTTATATTATATGCAACCCTCTTCAAGACTTTACTATAGCACGCTAACTTATTAGTCGTCAGTTCTCAAGTCCATGAACTGATAATATTAATTATTGAAGTGGAGGAAACTCCGAGGTAAGCGAAGTGTTTATGTTTAAATATAATATTACTGTGTAAAAAGTAATGCTAAATGCTTTCTTCGGTTTAAAAAGTTGTATGATTGGAAATAATTCAATTTGAACTGTGATTTTATAGGTAGTTATAAATGTTTTAAAATCTTCGAAGTTAGTATATTTTGTTTCAACAGTCTAGAGCGCAGACTACTATTTAGTTTTTATAGAGGTCCTCTAACACAAAAAAAAGTATTTGCAATCTGGTCTACAGATAATTACGGCGGCTAAATTTTTAAATGTCGAGATAAAAACAAATTAAAAACGTTTGTTTTTCCAATATCACTACAAATTATAAAACAAAGTCCTTCACCGCGTCCATCTGTCTGTCTGTTCGTGATAAACACAAAAACTATTGAACGGATTTTCATGTGGTTTAATTTATAGTTAGAGTAATTCACGAGGAAAGTTTCTGTATATAATTTCTCAAGATTTATTAGAAAATGGGTAAAATATAACGATAATTGTTGGAAGTGTCGAAAAAAATCAAGCCGCCTGGGAGCTTACGTTATAAACACTGCCTAATCCCTTTGATATATAACAAAGCAATTGAGATACAACGCAGACGAAGTCGCGGGGATCAGCTAGCTAAATATATATTCAAATAATACAAATTTGTTAATCTAGAAAATGACAGTGATGTTGTTATGTGTACAAAATTAACTATATTATTACTATAGACATAATAAATCGAAATAACGAACTAAATTAAATAAAGAATTGCTACGTGCACTTTAAGCCCATTGATCGAAATCTGTTGACCCCTAGTTTAAAGCATGTCTGTGCAACATTAGAAAAAAATAACATTGTGGGGAGAGATTTGGAGATATAGATTGTTTATATTCGTCGCGTAAGCAAAACGCAGTATACCTCATCCATGCGAATTTGTATAAAATATCATTTGAAGGGCTAAAGGGAAAACTGGCCAAGTCACATTTACAAAAATTTACAGGAGAGACAATTTAAAGCATTTTATGGGAAACTTTAATACTAATTGGAATGAATGATCTTAAAAGGAAATCTTATATGTTATGTATTTGGAATTGTTTTCTGTATAAAATATGCCTAATAATAATAATAACCGACGTGGTCAAGTCGCACACTCAGCTAGTTATTTACTATTAAAAAAGAAATATAACAACAACAAAAATGTGACATAACGCATTTTACACTTCTTTTATTACAAAATGGGTATTTTTGTGGCATTAAATTACAAAAAATCAATTAAAAAAAGCACTTAGCCAGTTTTTTCCTTATCCCTTCATGTATTTAAAAATCGTTCCAAAATACTGAATTATAGGTTATATAAATATAATGGGACGATATACTCACATTTTATGATTTAAAACAAAACAAATAAATTTTGACGAAGCGTGGAATTTACGCGTTCAGTATCGAGGTTATATAAGCGGTAGATACGAACTCGCATAGAAACGAAAGTGCATGGAGAGTGAATAACGTTTTTGCCTCACGTCACGATTTCTAACAGTTAACTCGTAGGGGTAATGAGCAAGTCCTTGCCTTACATATGTTTTTGGGATGTCCTTTTGTGGGAATAAAGTTGTTTGTTAGGTCACAATGATTTAATTTCTGTTTTGCAATGGCATTGTTGTGCAACATAACTGAGTGCTTGAACGTCACTGACTATCAGAGTATTTTATAATTGTTATTTTATTTATTTATTATTTATAATCTTTATTTATAGTTAGTAGGGTTTGGTCACATATTGACCATGTTAACATTGAATTAACAACAAAATAAAACAGAAAAAAACAAAATGTACACAAACAATCAATAATTTACCGGTTTTTCATTCCAACCATAATCAGCCTGTAAAGCATTCTTGCTTCCTCTCATGTCGGGAAAGCAAGGATGGCATTACATACACCCACAGATGTTAATCAGTCCTCATCAGTCAGTCCTTCATTATATGGTATATATCTTCTACAATGTTACATATATCACAATTTGGTGACGACTTTACTTTTATTGAATATAGAAAGCTATTCAGAGGAATGTGCCCTGCACGGAGTCGAAAGGCAGTACTTAATTCAGTTCGACTGATTTTAATTTTGTCGAACCAGGTGTAGAGCAGTATGGTAGGTTGCAAGGTTTTATACCATATACCTTTGTTAACTGATCGCTCATTGATGTATTCCTTCCACATTTTACGACAATGTTTTCTTATAAGATAAAGATGATCAGCATAGTAAGGTATATAATTAAATGGTAAACCATTGTTAAGAGCCTCTCTAGCCAATTGATCCGCTTTCTCATTTCCCGTCAAACCTATATGAGACGGTATCCACTGTAAAATTACGTTTTTATTTTTTTAATGCTGATACGCACATAAAAGGTGACGCGCAATGCACGTAACCGTACATAGCTCTCATCGCAAGCTTTGTTAAGGGACTTTATCCGAAAACTATGGATATGTTAAAATAATTGGTTATAAAAATATAATATTTATAAGAATGTACACATATTTTCAGACGACGGTCAACCAGCTTCCGACTCTTACATATACAAAGATGAAGATCTCATGAAGATTGTGAATACTGCACTCGAACAAACTGACGGCAACAACGACGGATTTATAGATTATTTGGAATTCCGTTCCGCTGCTGCAAATGCTTAATCATCTTCTCCGATAGATGGCGTTGTTTTAAACTTTGATCGTGTTATTACAAAAAAGTTAAATACTTTACACCTTACTTTACCAACAAATACTTGGTTTAAAAATGTTTCCTAATAAAGTTCATGTTATCCCTTTTCACAAGTCTAACCTAACGTAACCAAAGAGACAAAAGAACAACAACAAAAGATGGCGAACATTCAGCGACCGCGGTGCATTTAATATGAGACCTTTTTAAAGCCAGGGTTCAATACGTATTTAACTTTTTTGTAATAACACCGTGATAGTTTTACTTGCGAGTTACTTCGCCTCATTTGTTATATAAGCGTTACAGTGGTATGGAGGGTAGAAGTAATTACTGTCACATCTCCAGTTCTAAGCAGTAAATAACAGTTCCAAAATTCTGCAAAATTGCTCTAGTATGAGCAAAGGGTGTGCTTAGTCCGAAGTAATTTTGTAATTATAATCTAAAATAACTAGTATGTGAAAATGCAGAGTATGATAGACATTTTGTTACCTTTAAATAATGCGATTAGTGATTTTTAAGTGTTTACTATTATAAAAGATTTTAAAATAATTAATTTAGCATATTTTGTCAGGCATATTTTCATAAACTAATTTCAGATAATTCACAACAGACATACTGGTTTTATTTACTTCTACACTCTATATACAGCATATAAGTAGATTTAAACAGATTCTTTTGTATTAATATTTTTTAATTCACATACTTTGGAATAACGCCATCTAGTACAATAATTTCGTAGTTAGAGGTCTAGTCAAAAATGATATTGGTTGGAAAAATTGTGTGAACCGCAGTGGGTTGCCAGGTGGATGTGAAATATTTAAAACTATTTATATTTTGAAATAAGAAGAAATCCTTTTGATATATCAAACATCTTAATAAATTTGTAGTTTACTAAAGAATAATAAGTATAGTATACATTTTGGGAATTATACTTCTATATAAACACGACATTTAGATGTTTCGAATAAAAAACGACGCACATTTTGGAAAAATAAAACTATTTTTGTTATATTTTTATGAAGACTTTTATTTTAAAATTAAATCTAAACTAATTTTGTACCCTTAGAAATAAAACACAGATATATATTTAACCTTTACAAGGAATAAAAAGCAGAGTTACTTAAAACACTATCGAATACTCATTATTTACAGCACCAGTAGATAGATGTACAAAAATAACTAGTTTTAGTTTTTAAAATTTTATAATGATCGGTTGACTAAATAAGGCATTAAAGAACAAATGGACTAATTATCGCCTTTATTACAGTAGATAGGATTGTCGAAAGTCGAGTTTTTTGAGATTTTTTTTTCAAATAACTTCTACATCTGAATTATGCATATTTAAAGTATTACTAATTAATAAATCCCTCAATTTAAATTACGCTATGTTACAAATGTGATTCACCATTTCACTAACCAATTTATTATGACGACGTCTACTTATCAAACCTATACATTTTAGCGCCATCTATTTAAAAGAGTTAATACTAAACATCACAAGAACTTTAACGACATCATCGACTTCTCGTTTTTACACTTTAGTGCCATCTGTTTAACAAAATGAATATTAAAAGAGTTTTCTAATCGTTATATACTCTGACGTCATATATTCAATGTTTGTACACTTAAGCGTCGTCTATTTAAAAGTGTTAATACTATAATAATTTCTTAAACTTCATATGAAGTTTACTCTGAAATGGTCTACTTTGTGCTTATGAATTTTAGCGCCATCTATTGAGCAGGGTTAATACTAACAATCACCAATCGAGAGGACTCTGTAAGGCGTCCCGAAATGTGACGCTATTTTCGCTGTAGAACTGTGAGAACCAAGCTCTAAAAGCTCTTATCGCTTTGTCTGTCCGTACATAAGCTGGGGCGCTGACGAATCTCTTGCTGTTCCATATTCTTACGTCACGTTCGAACTGAAAAGTATATAAATAAATCTATTTATTTTACTGTTAATATGGATTTAATATTCGATTATATAACTAGAAGTATAACTAAGGTAATGGGTATTAGATTTCAGTATATTAATGATTGAATTCGGGTTGGAATGCACCTTATTTATTCTATACATATAATAAGATGCAAATCAAACGCGTCAGTACTTATTATATTTTTGTGAAAAAAACATTGTTGCAGATGTCTTGGAATAAGTAATAAAAGACATTTCAATATTTTTTAGAAATATCTCTCTGTCTGCCTGTTTGTTTGAACACGCATCACCGCTAAAGTACTGCGTTATATTTATATAACCTTACCAAGGTTTTATAACCTTACCAAGAAATTCATAAAGCATATCTTCGATTAACATTTAGTCTTGGTTTCATTAAATCGGTCACTCTATTTATACATTTACATTTACATCTACATTTTATTAATCACTGTTTTTAAAGGTTCCACGCGGACGGAGTAATTACCACAGAGTACGTTATATAAGTAATTACACCGTCCACATTTCCCATAAAATGGACAAATGAGAAAAAGAGGAGAGCCTTTTTTCTCGTTTCTCATATCTCCGCCAATAATGGGAAAGAAGCCAAATAAATTTGACTTCTTGAGACGGATTCACCACCAATAGGTTTAGGTACATATTACCACAATTTCATGATTTTTTTTGTATATACTGCAACTATTCCTCTGATATAGTGTCTGATAGTGTCAGTCAACGGCGTGGCGACGTGTTAATGTTCTTGATCTAGGATTTAAAAGGTTTTAGGTGGTAGAGCCATGCTGATGCTATTAATGGTTTAAGTATGAATGTGTCGGCTCACCTGCGTTACTTCGACCCGAAACACAGAAACACCCACGTAATGCTTGTATTGTTGCGTTTCGTTCAGTCAGAGAGAGCGCCGGATACCCACCTCCCTTCCCCTTCTCTTGCTCCCTCCCAACACAGGCTGTCAACGCACTTGCGACTCCCCTGGTGTTGCAAGTGTCTATGGACGGTGGTGATCATTTAACATCAGGTGACCCACATATTTTTTGCCTTCTATGATATTAAAATATATATATGTATATATCGCGTCTATTTTTTAACACAACAACATTTATATCTAAGGGTGTGTTAGCGGCGATATTACGTGTGTAAATCGTGTATGGGTGTATGGGTAACGTTGTGTGGTAAGTAATTCAGTTTTTTTTTTGTTTTTTACTTAATCAATCTTACTCTCTCATATGTTATTAAACGTACAGTCGTAACCTAAAATGGTGACATGACCTAGAGGAAGACCTTAGATAATTATTTATAAATATCATCTAAATGGTATAAACTCACCATCGCCCCCTCGATTTTAACAAATAGTGCTGCCAAAGGAGCGTTGTAGTACGGAGAGTACATCCGATGGACGACCTTCTGTGTTAAAGGTCCAAGTGGGGTAACTGATTGTACCACATATATTTGCCCTAATGGAAACTCCACTAGAAGGCTAACTTGACCTGGTCCGACCTGTGAAGCGTTGATGGTTGATTGGTAAAAATGTTGAAGCAAAACAATGAAATAAATGTGTTATCTTTGAATTTTCATATTAATTATAGTGTGGATGACAGTAATTAAATTTCAGAATTTGTTTATTGAAATTATAAATATTAGTGTGGTTTCCATATCTATACGCACTCGGAGCAATAATTATATCCATTTTTATTAAGTCTATTAATCGATCAAACGTATGATGAACTGCAAAATATCAATAATACGTGTCTCTAGTGTCACGCAAGCCGCGCAAGCGCAATACGGCCGGTGACGTACATTACCATGTCATGACGCGAAATTATAAATTAATCTCCTGTCAAAAATACCACTCGACGTGCCTAAACAAGTTTTCACTTCAAAAATATCAAAATGCTCAACTTCTCTTTTTTTTTTGTCGAACTGACTACGCTATTGATCAAGCAATGTCTTAACAGCTTCACCGGACTACTAAGGCGAGCGATTAAAGCACTCAGCCGATTTTATTTTAACAACTAGCTCAAGGGGCTCAACTTCTCATTTCTTCTAAACTATACACCTTAGTGACACAGTGAGAAGGACTGTTTTTTTTATAGATAATTCAATTTCCTATAACTTTGCTTTTTGCACTGGTTTTCGTAAAATGAGCCATCCTCATAATATTTTAAACAATATATAAACAAGAGTAGAAAAATTGACTTTTAGTCGAAAAACAAATAATGAGAAACAAAGCTAGTCTAAATATATAAAAATCCAGTGTCATGGTTTTTGTCCACGATGAACTCCGAAACTACTCAACCGATCTTCACGAAACATTGGCATTTATGTTCAATTTGGTCCAACTTGAGACATAGGATCGTTTATATTTCGATTAATGCCCTCAATACTTTATAATTACGAATTAAATGATTGTCAATGTTGAGTATTGTTCTTAACTGTACGTTTCATACTCGCTAACAGATGGCGCTTTAAATTAGTTAATTGATAGAAATTGTAGGACCGACTGTTAGTTACAGACAGACTGTTATATCTAATAGATGGCGCCACGCAATATATTATCATAATTTTAATGAATCATGTAACAACACGTGGCCGGGTCGGCTGGTACTTTATAAAGTGCAAAATTACGATTACGAGTGCTTTTCCAGTAGCCGAGTTTCGTCCATTGAGTAAAAACTTTTCCAACTGTTTTACTGACAACATTGAACCTCGTCAATAGCTACAAAATACAAAAAAGAATGAAGAAAATCGGCTGAGAAACAGAGGAGGGAGATGTTCTTAACCGTTTCCCCACTGTCCATTTCATCATCATCTTCTTACCCTTATCCCACCTAAGTAGGGTCGGCACAACATGTTTTCCTTTTCCACTCTCTCCTATCAAAAGTCATCTCAGTATTCACACCTGTTACACACATATCATTTTTCATACAATCCATCCATACCTTATTCGGTCTTCCTCTTCTGCTATATCCGTCCACCATCATTTTTTTTATTGTAGCACGGCAAAATGACAGTACTGTGCCTGATGGTAAGCACAGTACAATCCAAAAACAAGGATGACCACCGAGTGACACATTATCCATCGCCGGTCGCCGCTGTCATGCCGGCCTACGAACAGCTGGATGCACAGGCTGATCCCGAAACGCGACCCGCAGAAGTGAATGACTATGACGGGCTTTTTCGCCATATACATGGTGGTTGCGACCCAGTCAGGCTGTAGAACCCTACCACCCCGCTTTCGCCATTGCCTCGTTCGTTATTCAGCAGGGTGCACCACGTGCAGGCGAGGTTGACTTGAGTGTCTCAAGTCTTATGATGCTATTGGACACTTCTTACACGCCAAATTTTTTTCTATTTACATGGTCTTCTTCTCTCCACATGACATGCCCGTACCATGCTAACCGATTACTTCTCAACTTCTCTGTCACTGGTGCTATTTTCAAACTTCCTTTGATATATTCATTCTTAATCTTATCCATTGTAGTTACACCACTCATCCACCTTAACATTCGCATCTCTGCCACATGTAGTTTTCTCTCATCCGTCTCTTTCGTAATCCAGCACTCAGATCCATACAACATGACTGGTCTTATACTAGTTATATGTAAGGATAATGGATGTAAAGGAAATGGGACCCCGTTCTTTCAGCCCTTCTGAGGCACAGTACAATGATATGGGGAGAATTACTCACCTGTTTCACTTTGACCTCAGTGTGTGCCATATCGAATTTAAGAATCTTGTAGTCATGAGATATCTGCATGAGAGAGGTGTGATCTTCGCCCTTAGTCCATTCAGCGGACCACACGTGCCTTCCTGTTAATATTTGCAGGAATTTACCCTTATCCTAAATACCCTCTATTTATTAAAGCAAAAAAACTCTTTGACATAAACTGTTACTATGGTTATTGACGTGATAACATGTTATAAATCGATTCCGTCCGGTTGCACGCACTGCACGCGTAAGACTGATTGTCACGTTCCGGCTGAGCCGAGCGTGCAAGCGAGAGCGCGGAACAAGCGATGGAGAGACACGACCGGCCTAAGCGTTCGGCTTCTGACGCGTTTATCTATACTAATATTATAAAGAGGTAGTTTGTGAGTTTGTAACGTTGTAAGGGGTAATCTCAGGAACTACTGGTCCGATTTGAAAAATTCTTTCAGTGTTATATAGCTCATTTATCGAGGAAGGTTATAGGCTATATATTGTCACGCCAATACCAATAGGAATGGAGCACCAATGGTTTATGTTTCAAAATCGGGGATTTTTCCTCTTGAGAGCTTCGGCTGCGTTAGCATTAGACCAAAGTAACTATTCCACGCGAACGAAGTCGCGGGCAGAGGCTAGTATAGAATAATTCAATTCATAAAAGTATGCAATTTTTTATCAATGTCTTCTTCTAACGTTGTCACGTAAAATTATCGTCCCTAAACCAACTTTACAGACAAGCATTTCTTTTTTAATTATTTTTTTTCTTCCATCTTCCATTACTTTATTGCTCCCATTGTCGAGTAGATAATAATATTACAAGCTTTTTTTTGTCATAGCAGGCAAACGAACATGTGGGTCACCTGACGTTAAGTGATCTCTATAGACATCAACAACATTAGGGGAGTCGAAAGTGCGTTGCCAGCCTGTGTTTGGGGGAAAGGGATGGAGGGGGACCAAGAAGCGGGGAGGTGGGCCTCCGGCGCCCTCATTGACGGAATGAAAAGCAACTATGCAAACACTGTTAGTTCGTGTCGGTATTTCTGTGGGTCGCATTGTAGTACCCCGGACGACTCGACCCATCCATGCTGAAGCCAGTAATAGCTCCACCACCTAAAAGTGTCTTGTGACCATTACAATGTTCTAAAAAGATGGTGGACCTCCTGTTAGAACTTTCCAGGGAGTTTTTGTGGCATCTCAGAATCCATATTCCGTGGTATAATTGCCCATCCACTTGACTTGTGCACAATAACTGAACTATATTAAGTACTAGCCGACCCGTGCCCACTTCGTTGGGCGGTAATAGGCATTATTAAACTACAACTTTTCTCTAGAACTCAGTCATATATATCTCATAATTAAGGCAGCGTTCGTAAGAAACGTTTTCGTTCGACCACTTTTTCTGCGACTCTCCAGATATTATCCCTTATAACCTCAAAGGAAAAAATACCCCGATTTTAAAATATTTTTCATTGTTGCTCCGCTCCTACTGGTCTTAGCGTGATGATATATAGCCTATAACACTCACAAATAACGTGGCTTTCTATTGGTAAAAGAATTTTCTAAATCGGTTTAGTAGTTCCTGAGATTACCCCCTACAATGTCACAAACTCACAAACTTTACCTCTTTATAATATTAGTATAGAAAATACTGCTATGTTTCAAAATATACAGTCAAATATCGCAAGATTATGAATAGAAAATAAAATCCACTACATGACATTACAAGATCCTACTACCTACCTACTCTACAATGGTAGTAATAATCTAGACGATTTATTTAAAAAAAAAACAAAGCCTTTTTTCATAATCGAATCAAAAAACTAGACGTAACCGAACCGAATTACTACATGTTGAAAATCACCCAAAAATTTGAACACTCTTTATATATATCGGAGGAGCTACTATTGACTTGCGTCCGTGCTATTGAGTATATCAGCGGAGTTACTAATGACCTCAAACGCCATTGGTTGCAGGTATCGGCTATTCGTGTCTCTTTACTATTATTGGCTATCGCTGAATGCTTTTAAAGAGCGACGACTTGGTACTGGGCATCCTTGCTCAAACAATTGGGCTAGTCACACATGTAGGTCTGTAGGTGTAGGTCTGTAGGTGGTAGAGTCACGTTGAAGCTATTACTGGTTTCAGCATGAATGGGTGGACTCACCCGGGGTAGTACCACCCAACCCACAGAACACGTGAAGTAACAGTGCTTGCATTGTTGCGTTTCGTTCGGTCAGTGAGAGCGCCGGAGGCCCACCTCCCTCCCCTCACCCCACCTTCCTCTACCCTAAGGGGATAAGCCCCCTTCCCCCAGAAACAGGCTGGTAACGCAGTTGCGACTCCCCTGGTGTTGCAAGTGTCTATGGACGGCGGTGATCACTTAACAACAGGTGATCCGCACGTTCGTTTGCCTCCTATGACATAAAAAAAACCTATAGATCATTCCTAACTACGTTCATTGTTGCATTTTTGTATCGGTTGTTATTTTATTCGATTGATGTTGGTGGATTAAATTGTATTCATGACGTCATACTGTCCCATAGATGCCATTTTATCTCTGCCCTGACATATCCCTTAATTTCTGTGAACAGCTTTGTATGAATGTAGTCAGGTGAAAATATTAAGACCTAGCTAGGTCAATAGCGTAGTCAGTTCGAGAAAAAAACTTAGTATGAATTGAGATGGGTGATAATTGATTTGAAATTAATTACCTATCAGTTCATATAGTTTGGGATATTTAACACCCAAATCGGACACCATAGAGTGTGAGTGTACTGCATTTAGATGGGCAACATCTGCACCGTTTTCTGGGATTTCCTGGGAATTAAAAATGACCAACATAATTTAAAAATTCGAAACAGTAACAAATTGGTGATTCCATGTGTCAAACTCAGTAAGACCAAATATTTTAGGTGTTTTTAGTGTTAGGTTTTATAACAAAGTCCCAAAACACATTGCCGATTTACCAGATAGTAAGTTCAAGTGTTATGTCAAGCGGGTCTTGAATACATAAAGGATATTACAGGGTGGATCAATATGTGAACGATAGCGACGTCTGGAAGTGACGCCTCTCTCTGTGCATCCACCAAAAACGAATGTAACTTTATATGTCGTTATATGTTTTAATAATCAAAAGATAAGTTATGTATTATGAAAAGATAAACCGGATCGAGTTTCTTGCCGGTTCTTCTCGATGACTGAGTTGTTTGTTCGAACCGGTGGTAGTTTTCAACGTTCATAAGTGCCTTCTCAGGGCCTAAGTTGAATAAAGAGTATTTTGATTTTGAATAATATTAGTGTCTCATGATGTTAACCAATCAGATCGCTTGATTTTCATAACTCACTACTGGAACAAAAGATTTCAACGAAGTCATTTTTATAGTCGTTGTTGTGAGGGATGCAAGCTAACGATAATGTAATTGATTTGCTTCCCTCAGTTCTGGTTATTCCATGCTAAGACCAAAAACAGTTTTATAGATAATGTTGTTTGGATTTAACAAAGTCCCAAAGTACAATACCGATTTACCGGATAGTGAGTTCAATCGTCATTTCAAGCTGGTTTTAATGTCTAAAAGCTATTATAGAGTGGATCAATATGTGAACGATGGTGATGTCTGGAATTGACTCCTCTCTGTGCATCCACTAAAAACGATTGTATGATGTATTGGAAATATATATGTTAAAAAGATGTACCAGATCGAGTTTCTTGCCGGTTCTTCTCGATGAGTGGGTTGTTTGTCCGAACCGGTGGTAGCTTTGACGTTCATAAGCGCCTTCTTAGGGCCTAAGTGGAATAAACTATTTTTTATTTGATTTCTATTTCAAAACCATCCTGATTCTTCTTCTTCTTCTTCCTACCCTTATCCCACATTAGTAGGGTCGGTACAACATGTTTGTCATGTTGTGGTGTATGATTTGGCTTAATTTTTACGATCGGCCGCCTGCCTGACATCAACCCTCCTTGGGATTATTTTGTTGTATCACTGTATTTATGATTATTATTATATAGTTACGAAATCTGATGAACTCTTTTAGCCTTGCAATTTTTCGTTCTGTTTAAAAACGAAGTTCTTCAAGATTATGGTTTGCTTGAAAATCAAAACCATCCTGATTATCACTTAAAAAATCGAGAGAAAGATTAGCAAAATCGTTTCATGAATTATTTACGTCACATTTCATTATATTCTCCCGAACCCCTAGTCGTATCCTTGTTACAGTAAGCGGCACTCCCTCCCCCATAAATGCGAACGTATTTTATGAACGAACCTTCAGATATTCATATGCTTTTCAAACCAATGATATTATATCTAAAAACGATACGTTACCTGCATGATATTTTGAGAAAACAAATGTCACGGTAACGCACACATACGTAAAGTAATATCGTAACGCCACGCTGTCTTAGATAAAATGTGGAAGTAAGATGGCATATTCTCAATAGTGGTGGTGAAAAAGAAATAGTTATATGTTGCTTAGATACGGATTGACGGGGCTAGATAAGGTTTGCTACAACTTTTTAGTAATATCATTGTTTTAAACTAACTAACCTGTACGTGGGCGTTGACGATGAATTCATTCCTTCCTCGGTAAGCGAATTTTTTAAATTCCGGTGAATCTTTCAGAGTCCACTGTGGTAAGCGATTTTCAGCGTCGTACCATATCCAGGCAGCGCCGTCCGCTTCCACTGTATGCCAGGTCTTTATGGACACACCCTTTGGAGCTTTCATACAATTTAATAAGGTAATCAAATGGAATAAGTGCAACGCTCTTGCGCGATATGGTATCAAATACTAAGATATAGATGGATTTTTTGGCGGGATCTTGGAATGTTATGTAGTGGATTTAAAAATTTTATTCATAACTATCCATATCCTATCTATAACTGTGCATATCCGGATTTTCACAGGTCGGCATGACAGCGGCGACCGGCGATGGATAGTGTGTCACTCGGTGGTCGCCATTGTTTTTGGATTGTACTGTGCTTACCATCAGGCATAGTGCAGTCATTTTGCCGTGCTACTATATAAAAAAAACTAGTTGTACTCGCGATTCCGTCCGAGTGGAATAGTGTATAAAATAATAATGTAATAATGTAAAAAATAGTGAGTAATTAAATCATCGGAACGTACAAAGTCCATTTACTTATATACTTTTCTCTCGTACTTAAGTCGCGTCCTCATTAAAATTACAATAACTTTTGATAGAGTGAACCGATTTTAATGAAACTAAGACAATTGTCTTACTCGAGGTTTTATCGTGATCCCAGTACTTTAGCAGTGATGCGTGTTCATACAAACAGACAGACAGACAGACATTTCTAAAAATGAGTGAAATGTATTCTATTACTTATTCCTAGACATCTGCAAATTTTTTTTTCACAAAAATCGAAAAATTACAGACACGTTAGATTTACTTTTTTTTTATATCATAGGAAGCAAACGAACAGGTGGGTCACCTGATGTTAAGTGATCACCACCGTCCATAGACACTTGCAACACCAGAGAAGTCGCAAGTGCGTTGCCAGCCTGTGTTTGGGGGAAAGGGAGTGAGGGGGAGAGGAGAGAGGACGGGAGGTGGGCCTTTGGCACTCTCACTGACCGAACGGAACGCAACAATGCAGGCACTGTTACTTCACGTCGGTTTTCTATGAGAGGTTGGTACTACCCCGGACGAGCCGACCCATTCATGCTGAAACCAGCAATAGCTTCAACGTGGCTCTACCACCTACAAATTATTGTATGTATAGATAGATATAGGTAAGCTTTGGATTAAATTTGATGGAAATCAGTGTTAAATACATACCAGTTTCAACACCCGGTACGCTGATACAAGTGCCGTCTGCACCGAATTTCCATTTGTGGAATGGGCATTCTATGCAGTTGCCACACACCGTACCGCCTATACTGAGGTTCGCTCCCAAATGTGGACAGTAAGCGTCTACGCAGCGAGCTATACCATCTTCACCACGATATATGCATAAATTTTGACCTGACAAATGTTACTTTTTATTTAATTTATTTTTGGCAACAAATCTTCTAGTACATTATTACTGCCATTGTCGAGTAGATAAAAATACTACAAGTCTGTGGACGTCTTGTTAGAACTTTCTAGGGAATTTTATGGCAGTTCAGAATCCATGCTCCGTGGTATTATATCCCGTCCACACATATTTATAAGTAACATAAAATATTTAAAAAAGTAATGTGAGACAAGTATTGCATGAAGTGAGAAAGGTCCTTGTCTCAGCATAATCTGCAGGTTTGCTAGTGCAAGCACTGCAGCGCTGGTTTTCAGACAAAGCCTGCTTTATACATAGACAAAATATACAAATAGGCAAAACGTAGACAAAATTTCAAACACACGGACGCATTTACACGATGATTTCACATTAATATTATACATTCCTTAAATAATGTAATCTAGTACTGCCCTATATACAATGCAATTTTTTTCGAACTGACTACGCTATTGACCAAGCAAGGTCTTAACAGCTTCACCGGACTACTACTTCAATGCAATGATTTTACGAAAATGCAGAGTTAAATACCATTTTCAAAAGACGCTGCACAAAAACTCCAAGTAACCAGTTTGTTGAATTTATGAATTTACTGAATTTCATGCGACGCTTGCCATGTTAATGAATAGTTTTTTAAATGTGTTTTAAGGCTAAAACGATGACCTCGTGTAAAACATGACATTCCGAGGTCCCACCAAAAACTTTAAATATTTCTTGATTCTAACTTAATTACAACATTCAACGCTAGATGGCGCTTAACCGATATATCTAATTTATCCTAGAGTTTTTGGCCGGATCTTAATGTGTCATTTAGTGAATTTTACATTATTTTTCACAATTTTGTGATATTCGACAGTATATTATGTAATATTGGTGGCATTTTATGTAATGTAGTTCGGTCATTGTGCATAAGTGTAGTGGACGAGAAATAATACCACGCAGGGTGAATTCTGAATTGCTACAAATACTCCGTGAAAAGAGAACATTGAAATGATCACAAGACACTTATAATGTTATTAGCTACTCGACAATGGCAGTAGTAACGTAGAAGATTGATTACCAAAAACGAAAAACAAAAATCCTAATCTTACAATAATAAAACAATAGAGATTTGCTTATTTTTGATGAGATAGGGGATGGGGGTTGGTTACATAATTATTTATTTAGTCAGAACAGACTTAAAAACACTTATGGAAATGTCTACGTAAGTTTGGGAGGGGAGGGGGTGGTGGGTTTTTTTGTTTACTTTTGCTGACAAGGGGGGACGGTGCAATCAGAGATTACAAAAATTTTGCTCACTTAAACCTGAAGAGTTCATATGAATACCAACGAAAAGCCGTGAGTATAGTTCTTATGTATTAAATTACTTACCGAGGGCATCGACGGATAACACATCTCCTATCTTCAAGTCTCTAGACTCGGTGACAGCAAACCAACCGTTAGGGTACGGTGGTGGAATCTTGGAGCCCATACGTCTAGCAACTTGGGCTCTAGTTATCCTTCGATCTCTGTCTGGTCCCAGTGGTATATGCTCATAGCCTACTTCTGTTAACTCCTGGAATTAATATTCACCATATATTTCCAAAATCGTGGTGTTGAAGTGTACCAATGAATCTTTCGGAATTCACCTGCATTTACTAATTTAAATTGGTAACACTATTGGCTGATGGTGAAAGAAAATGTCGAGAATAAACTTAAATTTAGTATTATAGGGAAATATTTTAGTTTAAAAAGTACAAAAAAACACCAACGTGACGCGGTGTTCCTAGACGGTCACTCATCCAAGTACTGACCACGCCCGATGTTGCTTAACTTCGATGTTTACAACACTGTACGCGACACAGTGTTTACGTCCACCATTTTTCGTTACACAAAAAGTTTGATTTCAAAGAGAGGTTTAATAATAATGATATACACGAATAGCTATTTAATAATCGACATTCAAAATAATTTGTTAATTTATTAAGTTTCAATATTATTGAGGTTTTTTCTTTTGCCGAAAAGTATACGAAACTTTCCTTCGTGTGTTAATATGAATACAATATATTGGCTGCATTTATTTTTGTTTTCTTTTGGTACTTCAGTATTAACGCCACCGCAACTGAAGTTGGTCAAGTCCACACAATTTACATCTGGGCCATGTTATTGATATCTTGGCATGTATCATATATATTAATACGTGAAGCCCAAACTTTGTATCCCTTTTTGAGAGTAATACGCGAACGGATGAACGTGAAACTTGGCATAGTTAAAGTTTATATGGAGGAGAAGTGCAGAAAGCTATTTATTTTATATAAAATGCATTGGAAGTACATTGAATTAATTAAAATATGTATTACTCACATTACTGCTTCAATTTTACACAACATATACACACATGTAAATAAAAAAGGCATTTTGACATCTGTCAATAAAGGACTTCAAAAAAGATGTGAAGGAGATTGCTATGCTCGACTGTATGTATTATTTTACTCTTACGTTCCAATTACCCTTTTTCATTCTATATTCAACTTTAAAAAATCAATGAACTATGGTCGAATGTCGACCACTGGGCGCCCACTAGTATTAATAGATGGACTATTTATTTTTCTCAATTTTCCCGTCTCTCTTTGGTTAAGTTAGGAAACAAAGACAGCGCGAGCCGGCCGCGACTACGAGGTGGCGTTAATATGTAAGAGCAGTTTTTTTATACCTTTCAATGGCAGATTTTTTTCTAAGTTACAAGTTAGTAAATATTATCTTTATGAATTATTTACGTGTTATTTTGGTGTATCAACTATATTATTGTAAAAAAAGTTATCGATCACAATTACAAAGCTCTCCCAAAAAGTTTAATATAAAAAACACATTACCATAGAGAATATTTTTTTAAGTAAAACTTCTTTAGGCGCGAGTAAGAGGTAACTGGACGACAATGCAACGGAAGTGCGTTACGGCAATATGGCGTCACGTTTCTGTACCATCCGGTTAGATAATAATTAAACATAACCAAAACTTCTATTAAATCATAATTAATTCGTTACCTATCATAGTAATCTGTTCCTACTTTTCTATATTTTATTTACTTTATAACAATGAGTTGCTGATAATATTTCCTGTGTTATTTAAGTTCCGAATAAGCTGATAGATGACACTACAGATAATGAAGGCTTGATTTAATTTGTTACTTACTTACATTGAAACCAGATGACAGCACGGTCGCACGCATATATACATAATTAATTCTATTGTATGATTTTTATTACTATTAAAATAAAATAAAAAATCATTTTCAAAAATTATGATTGATTTGTTTATAAACTATTTATTGACAAAATCAAACATATTAAAAAAAAATTCTTCATCTATTTTAATTTTGGCAACCAGTCTTCTAGTAGACTATTTATTACTGCTATTGTCAAGCGAGTATCGATATTACAAGTTTCTTGATATAATATCAATGAACTAACAAGATGGCGGCCATCTTGTTAGAACTTTCCTCCAAGTTTTTGTGGCAAGTCATAGTCCATACTCCGTGGTATTATTCTCGATCTACTTCCTTTGGGAACAATAACCAAGCTATATTACGTAAAACACCACTAACATTACACAATATAGTACCAAATAACACAAGATTATGGATAAAATATAAAGACCACTATATGGTATTCCAAGATCCCGCCAAAAACTCCAAAGTTTTACTTCGCGACATGACACTCATTATTTTTACTGACCTTAGTGTAAAGTATAGGGTTCCAAAAAGATTTATATATAATATAAAATACGAAGACAACTATCACAGCCATGAATATCATCAATAAATGATCGTAAACGAACTCGAAGATCCATCTCGATACAGCGAATAATAAGTTTGAATAGAATATTAAGAAGTCGTATTTGAATTCAGAAGTCAAAATGGCGTCGTGGCAACGGTGATATGAATTTTGATTCGCCATTTTATTTATGCATTCAGCCATTCCGTGTGTGGTTCTGTGGCTGTTTTCGTAGTTTCTGGAAAGAAAGAGACTTCGTTGGTAGAACAAATAAAAATTTCATATACACAGTTCACAAAGTGCTAAGTATATTTATTTTGTTTACTATGCTCCCGACTCCGTCCGCGGAACCCTAATGAAAAATAACAATAATTTCTGATAGAATGAACCGATTTTAATGAGACAAAGACTAAATGATACTCGAGGGCATGCTGTATGATTTTCTGTGAGGTTTTATCGTGAACGCAGTACATCAGCAGTGACGCATGTTTTTTTAAATGTTGAGCAATCTTTTATAACACTTCTTTTGAGCTGCGCTTTGGTGTAGGCTCTTAAAATTTGATAAACTAACATATTTTCGCAAACACCAGGGGAGTCGCAAGTGCATTGCCAGCCTATGTTTGGGGGAGAGAGGAGTGGGGATAGGGGAAGAGGAGATGGGCCTCCGACGATCTCACTGACCGACCGAAACGCAACAATGTAAGCACTGTTACTTCAAATCGGTTTTCTGTGAGAGGGTGGTACTACTCCGGGTGAGCCGACCCATTCATGCTGAAACCAGTAGTAACTTCGGCGTGGCTCTACCACCTACCTGTACATCTACTGTCTCAATATGAACGGTCTCGAACGGCTCAATTCGAGAAGATTCCACCCCTTGATTGGTTATAATAGAGAATTGCGAGTTAGGAATTTTGTTTACAAAGCGATGTATATAGATAGGCGGGAGATATGAAAACCAGTGACATTTGCGAATAAGGAAACTAATGTATTGCACGTATAAATTATGTAGACTTAAAAATTTAATGTCAACTTTCATGACGGGCTCAATAACTCTTTTAGGCGGCCATTTGCAAAATAATGTTTTAGTTTGTTTTTCTTTTAAGTCGTTTTTTTTCCGAGTTTTGTTGTTGTATTATTTTGGCGGCGTTCTACATAAATATATAAATAAACTAGCTACCTACCCCGGCTTCGTTCGTGTGTATTAACAAAGATATGATGAACATGTTTCTTTAGGTTTACATAAACAAAATGGCGACGGAACGTTAACTTGTAAATTCAAACAATATTTTTGAAATGTAAATTTCTTTAGGCGCGTTGAGCGGTATTTTTGGCAGGAGATAAATTTATTATTTCGCGTCATGACATGCTAGCAAGCGTGACCGATCGCACTACGCTAGCGTCAGACTAGCAACGCGTAGTATAGGGGCCTTTGTACATGTAATATTAGTATTTCGCAGCTCATCATACGTTTGATACCTAACCTAAGTTACTCCTAATAAGGTCAGCTACCTGCCATTGAAAATCCCATCTAAATCAGTTCAGGCGTTTCAGAAATTACCCAGTACAAACCGACAGACAGACAAATAATTTCAAAATTAAATTTTGTTATAAGTAGCGTATATACTTTCATATCTATTCACTAGAAAGTTGTTATTTTGATATTACATACAGACACTTCATTTTTATTATATGTATAGATAAAAAGTATAATTAAGTAAAACATTATCTGTTGAGATCTCAATTAATAAAAATAAATAGCGATTATTTACGACAAGGAAATGACGAATATTCGTACAATCATTGATGTTAAACTGCTGTAGTGACATACAACTAAATTGGTGACCTTGAATATTTTTCTTATTCTTGACTTCAGTCACATCGGATGGAAAATGAAAAGGAAGATTTTTTCCGGGATCTTAGCCTGTCATATAGTGAATTTTATATTATCTATATATTAATACGTGAAGCCTAAACTTTGTATCCCTTTTTAACGGAATTGGGCGAACGGATGAACGTGAAATTTGGCATAGTTAAAGTTTATATGGAGGAGAAGTGCAGAAAGCTATTTATTTTATATAAAATGCATTAGAAGTAAATTAAATTAATTAAAATATGCATTACTCACACTACTGCTTCAATTTTACACAACATATACACACATGTAAATAAAAAAGACATTTTGACATCTGTCAATAAAGGACTTCAAAAAAGGTTGTGAAGGAGGTTGCTATGCTCGACTGTATGTATTATTTTACTCTTACGTTCCAATTACCCTTTTTCATTCTACATTCAACAATGATATTATAACATACAACTATTATTATAATATTTATCCCTTTAAAAAATCAATGAACTATGGTCGAATGCCGACCACTGGGCGCCCATTAGTATTCATAATTTTGTGTTATTTAACTCTATATTTTTAATATTGATGGTATTTATTAGGTTATTAATGGGTGGTAGAGTCGCGCTGAAGCGATTACTGGTTTCAGCATGAATGGGTCTGCTAGTCAGGGGTAGTAGCACCCTCTCATAGAAAATCGATGTGAAGTAACAGTGCACGCATTGTTGTGTTTCGTTCGGTCAGTGAGAGCGCCAGAGGCCTAGCTCCCCTCCCCCCTCCCTTCCCTACCTTGAAATACATGCTGACAACGCACGTGCGACTCCCCTGGTGTTGTTAGTGTCTATGGACGGTGGTGATCATTTAACATCAGGTGATGCCCGAGTTCATTTGCCTGCAACGATATAAAAAAAAATGCGGGCCGGGCAGTATTGTCCTGCTTTGATAATAACAAAAAATCTAAAATTCAACCGCAGCGCCACCTACCGGGACAAATTGAATACGCCATTCTCGGACCCACTGGAACACGCACACAAAATTACATCAAAATCGGTCCAGCCGTTTAGAAGGATTTCAGTGACATACACACGTACAGAGGAAATTTATATATAAAGATATACTAGCTGTTACCAGCGGCACCGCACGTGCTTTTTACAAGTGTATTAAAGAAATGTAAAATTGTGAGTGGGTGTGTACATTACAGAAATGCTTTTTCAAAAACATTTGTAACTACGATACGAACGCCATCTACTGTAACATGTAACGTGTATTAGATATATGAATACTAATAGTATACTATTTTGACAACTAGCTCAAGGGTGCACGGCACACCTCGACTTTGGCTGTTGCCTGATACATGCAATTCGCGATCTATCTGAGCTAAGCTAAGCTAAGCTAACTATTCATACATATATGAGTTGTTGAAACATATATGTGTACCAAGCATACATACCTCAACAACTCTTATATATATTTTATATCGGATAATATTCTAAACTATTTCAGTTTGATAAGGGGAAAAAATAAAACCCATCCACTTGCATATGTAAGTGTGTATGCGTGCACGTGTGTGGCGGTGATATGTGTAGTGATGTAAGATTTTGTGTCACTGTATCGCACGAGCAACGTACTCAAGGGCTCCACGCCGAGGGAACGGACCTAGGCTTGGGCCGTTGCCGAGGGGGACCTAGTCTGGTGGGCGGGAGCGAAATTAACCCCCGTCATATCACACTAAGTGCTCACTAACACTATAAGAAAGTAATGAAAATTATAAGCTATACATTATCGAATAATATATCTTAAATCTTTTATTATATAGAAAGAAAGAAAGAAATACTTTATTGTTGGAAAAAAAAAACATTTTAAAAATGAAAAATGGATGTCCCACAAATGGCGAACCCATTCAGCAAAAATCTGCAATACAATAAGTAGTACTGCAGCGCTGATTTTCGATGGGAGCCTAATATGAATGATAAACGGACGTTCAGTCGGCCATATTAATGTTAATACAAAATTTGAAACGAACAAACAAATAACATAGACACACAAAATACGTCACGGATGGTCATACTAAAGAGATATAACTACTTTAATCACAAATTTAGGATTAAACAAAACAAATATAAATGTATAAGAAAAAATATTTAAAAAAATATACACCAATAAACAGAGCTTACAATAGAACTGCGTGAATACATTATACGTCACTTTAATTACTGAATTCGAAATTGCATTAGATAATGCTTATATGAGAGTTTAAAGCTAAGTTTACTCTTTTTGGATCGACATGGCGATGGGATGTTGTTCCAACAACGAGTGGCGGCATATTTAAATGACCCTCTGAAAGCGGTAGTTCTATGGAGAGGTATCGATAATGGATTAGTTACGATGCGAGAACATGAAAAGTATGTGTGCTTATCTTGTTTCCACTCTAACTTGTCATACAGATATTTTGGGTTTTTTATTTTCATCAGCCCAAAAAGTAATGTACCCATGTGTAACTTGCGTCGTGCTGCCATTTTTAAGACATTTATTATATATAACATACCCGTATTATCGATATATAATTACTGAGTTATGTAAGATTATGAATAAAATATAAAAGCCACTACATGATAGACTCTTACGTAGCTTCAACGTCTTTGATGAACTGTAAATATCGGAACGGTAAACAATGACTCTAATATGTCACGATACGATGCTACTTCTAGTATATTGCATCTATGCAGAGTTCTTTTATCCGTATAATAAGATTGTTGCTGGTGTCTTGGAATAAGTAATAAATACATTTCAATTATTTTTAGAAATGTCTCTCTGTTTATATGAACACGACTCAATGCTAAACTACTGCGTTCATATATAAAATCTCATAAAGCATATCCTCGAGTAACATTTAGTCTTGGTTTCATTTAAATCGGTTCACTCTATCAATAGTTATTGTAATTTTAATGACGACCCGAGAGCGACGAGAGAAAAGTAGATATATGGACTTAATAAATTCAGATGATTTTATGTCATTGTTTTTTTATATTAGCTTCCACGCGGACGGAGTCGCGGGCACAGCTAGTTTATAATATAATATGTCACGTAAACGCAGTGGTGTATTTTGTCTTATAGTGGGTCTGAGTCATACCGTCTTTCCTCGCCGTGTGATCTAAGAACTACTAGAAGATAGGTATGTTATAAGTATACGTGCCCTTTATGACATTATCGGTAATAATTTACGAATTTGATAACGAATTAGATCTACGTTCCCGCCATTATGTGAAAATCTTACATTAAAAAAACTGAAACTGTTAAAATAAATAATAAATTATCAATTTAATAGTAAATAACTGAACAAGAAAATAATATATGTATACAGGTGAAATTTTTGTAAATAAATCTTGAAAAAGATATAACGCCGTATCTTAAAAAAAAACTAAATACAATTGTTGTAAATCCGAGTATAACAATTATTATGCATTCTAAAACATACACTTACCTTATTTCATATTCTAGGTTATATTTTAACCGCGCGAAAAAAATACCGCGAAATAAAAATGGAATTAAAAAAAATCAATAGGCAAAGGCGCACACGTGAACTGTACAGCCACTTTAGTCCATCACTGATACACAGGATAATAACAAGTCGTTCTTATATAACGGATTTTATTATGCATTCGTACCTTTTTTTTTATAGAAATACTTTTTTGTCATCTCAGGTTTCAGAAGTTTTTTTTTAAACTGAGGTCGTTAATTAATCAAACTTTTTTGCAATTCTTTATTGTAACAAGCTTATTTTTAATCTGTTTTATGTGTACTTCTTGTGTAAAATTATCTATACACGATAATATTTCATTGTAATCTTATGTGATTACGGATTACATATTCAGTTATTCATACAGTAGAAGTCGGGTTATGGGCGAATACGTATAGAAAGCAAAGTTTTAAATTTTATATTAATTCAAATTTATTTTCAAGCTTTTCGTGTGTGCCTGTGTTATAAGAATACTGTATTAATTTGTGAACAATTTAGAATATAACATTATTACATCTTTTTAAAGACTGTTTAGTTTTTTTTTTTTTTATAAGGATTTTAGATCAAAATTTTATTATAGATATATATAATACTAGCTAACCCGCGCAACTTCGTCTGCCTAAAATCAGTTACTGCCAGTTTCTATAGTATTTCCAAACTTCAAAAATTTTAAATACTTAGAAGCTGATTGCAGCTACACAAACCGAAATTCGATCTTATTAAATGCGTGTTGCGCCCGCGCTTTTGTAATCGATCCTTTTTAGCTCCCGCACACATCGCGGTTCTCAGTAATATTTCGAGCCTAGGTCGTCCCCGCGCGGAGCCCTCGTGATATTATTTTCGCGATACAGTGACTCATCTACATCACTTGAACACACATATGAGATCATCTCTCTCACACACGTGCACATATATACACATGGTGGGAGGGTTTTTTTTTTTTTCCCTCATCGAACTGAATCGAATAGTTTAGTTCGTTTCATTCCGATATACACGTATTCATTTGTGAATCATGCAATTTCGACTGTATGGTTCACAAATGTATATATGTATGAATAGCTTAGAATAGTTAGCTAGGTCAGACGTGACTTTTTCCAGGTAACATCCCAAGCCGAGGTGCGCATGCGCCCTTGTGTATGTTACCTAAAAACCAAATCGGCTGAGTGCCTTAAGCGCTCGCCTTAGTAGTCCGGTGAAGCTGTAAAGACCCTGCAGGGTCAATAGCGTAGTCAGTTCGAGGAAAAAAAAAAAAATACACAAACCGTTTTAAATTGTGAAACCAAACAATACAGCGACCCACTCAAAAACATAATGTCTTCCCAGTACCCCTTGGATAGCTTCTATGCCACTCATGACCGCGCCCCACTTATTACTAATATCATAGACACAGCGGCAGCGACAACGCAATAATTTTACCAATTAATTTTTTTATTTCACATTATCTTCTGACCAACTTCATCAATTAACATGCTGTACAAAGTAAACTTTATCTCCATGAAATCTCCATTTTTATTTAGCTATTTGTTTTTATAAGTGGACTTTACTGTAAAGCTAAAGGTAATGAATATTTTTGCTACAAATTTTATTTCTTTGTTACACAACATTTAAGCGGCGCACGTCATATTATTACATTGTTGCCGATTTAATTTACATTTATTGTGATTAATTATTAAAAATATAAATATTTGCCAAAATAAAAAGTAATCATTAGCACTGAGAGATAATACGCCTTTCTACTTTTTTCTACTTCTACCTTTCAGATATAATTTTCAAAATCAGATCAGTAGGACCAGGGATTATTACCCTGAACACGCAAACTTTACCTGTATTTACAATATTAGTATAGATATAGTATTGAATGGCAACTGCAAACGCTTTCTTTTTCGACCTGATTACGCTATTGGCCTATCAAAGTCTTAACAGCTTCACCGGACTACTAACTGCAAACGCCTAAACTAATTATTCTAATCGTAAATTTACAATCCTGCACCCTGATTCCAATACTCATCAGTATTTGGAAAACAAATTTTATCAAATGTTGAAACAACACGTGTACTGACAAAACTCTATTATATACTTTTGAGGCGTGTTTTCTATATCGCAATATAATATTGTGTAGGTTTTTGTTTAAAAAAAAAGTCTTCTGACTTTGATTCTGGAATCACTCATTATTTACCAACGCCGTAATAGGTAATTTTATGAAAATAAATATAAGTTGACTCAATCTTTGTCTTTGTGCTTCACATTTTGTTACTACTGGGACAATAATTAGTCATTTTTGGTTCTAAATCATTAAAAAAAATAGATGCATAATATTTGACCTAATTATCTCGAGAATAACATAACTGATTTTAACTCAACTCAAACTCAACATCAGATGATTTACACAAAAAGCGTGATGAATCATCGATTTCAATGTGCGCCGCCGCGTAGCCCGGCCTTTTTTTTTCTCCATGGGGGAATCCCTAACGGATATCCATCTCGCCGGGCAGCAGAGGATGGATATGCCCGAGTCGCACGGACTAAAACCCCATGGTACCTTCTTACACCTTTTGGCCGGAGGAGCAGGGACTGTCTAATCGACACTACATCTGCTCCTCCAACAGGTGTTGTCCCCTCCTAAGGGACCTAAACTGCGGCCTGAGGGGTCAAGATGGTGGACCCCTCAAGGGGAAATGGGTGTTATTCCCCCTAACGAACTGTGGGAGCATCAGCATAATGCACCTCCACCACATGGACCTGTGCAGTTTAACTGCCCGGAGCGACGGACATGCACGTGTCTGTCGCCCCCAGGTCACAACTACGGCGGCCGGAGGTCATCGCCTACCCGTCGCCGCCGCGTAGTTCGTCGGCCGCGGGGGGGGAGTCTAATCGTTCGCTCCCTCTCCCTCTCCGCAGCCTCCTTTGCGAGCATGACTGTCTCGCAGAACGAGACGGCGGAGATCCACCCGGCCTCGATCTCGACCATCTTAAAAATGACAGCCGGAAGTGAGAGATCCGGGCCAATTGCCGCGACTAGCTCACAATGATTCTGCGCACCACACATTGAGTGAGTGTTCGCGTAGCCCGACCTGCGTCCTACACCTCGGCCCGCGGCCCACTTCCCATTGTTCAACCGTGCGGCATTCCGATGACAAACAGTTACGTAATGATTAACCTTGAAAAGATCCCATTTAATTCTTTTCATGGAACCTAGGTGTGATTTTTTAACGTTTAAAAGTATCGTTCCCATACTTTTATAAACATACTTTAACTAAGGTTCTCTTTATTGCGTGTTAGTATTAGTTTTAATATTATTATTTTATATGTGACCATGAACTACCCCACTATTTTTTTTTTATAAAAGTCCCCCAATGCTCAGACATGATCCGAGATCTTTTTTACGATAAATATTTTTTTCATTTATTCTTTATTATTTAAGTTATAGCGTAATTTTTTGCTTCTTATACTAACTTATATTATCTTACCTATACATTATTGTTACGCCATACATATTGCAGTCATTATTCTTTTTTTTATTATTCTTATATTTATTTATATAATTAATTATTGTTTCATTATATTTTGTGTTATTTTTTAAGTTCCATAGAAAATGTCCTAATATTTTTATTATAATTATACATTACAAGAACGCAAGACCAAGACGGCACAACACTATTAAAGCTTTACCAAAGCGTCGTTTACATTCAGTGAAATCCTTATCTATATGTATATACACTTACAATTTTAAATAACTTAATTTAGTTTATTGGTTGATTTATTAATTCTGTAATTTAATTATTTAATTTAATATAGCCTTTATAATTACATTCTGTTAATTCGTAAATATATTTACGTAACGGTTTAATTTTATCTTATTTATTTTTCTATTAATCATTTTTTATATTTTGTTATTACTTTTACATATTATATTTATTTTTGCTATTTACATATTTCGTTTTTTTTTTACATTTTACATTTGTCCCTTTACATTTGTCCCTCTTGTATGTGGGTTTGTCAGAGTGTGTGGTGTCTCTTTCTGTTTCCCCTATTTACGTCTTCCTGGCGCCAGCCACCCTGGCGATCTCCGCCAGAAAATTCAGAGTGACGGCGCGGTGCTCATCTTCTCTTAAAAATTCGGGGAGATTGGGAATGCTCAACCTCAACCCGGTTCTACCCTACCTATCTACCCTACCTACTACCCCACTATTGAAAGGTATTAACCTTTAGACTTTGTATCACGTTTCGTCAAAATTGGTTCACTACTTTGAGAGTGATATGCGGACACAGGGGCAGACAGAAAGACGGACAAAAATTCTAAATAAGATATTTTTGGCTTCTATGTCGATAACAAAGCCCACCCCGGTATTATAATTTTCATAAAAATATTTAATGTACAGTATTGATCTAGCCACCGATTTATTATATGTATAAAGATTTTAAATAATAAGATGAGAAGTATATATAAGACTAGCGGGCCCGTCAGACGTTGTCTCGCCCTGATTATAAAAATATCTCTGACAAATTATATACTAAAACGTTCCCCATGAATCACTCTGTCCACTGGTGAAAACCGTATGAAGATCCGTTCAGTAGTTTTTGAGTTTATCGCGAACAGACAGACAGACAGACGCGGCAGGGGACTTTGTTTTATACTATGTAATGAAGATGACCGCCAAATTCATGAAAAGTATACAAACTACATACATTTATACCCAAAATATATACATTTCAATTATGTTCAAAATAAGGCTGTTAGGCGTAACTTTTTCCTCTTGTAATTTAGTAAAAAAGTTTTGTTCAATGTAACACATCTACACAGCACAACACGACAAAAAAACTGTCAAAGAATATAAATAAAAAAAACCTAATCACCTAGAGATATAAAATATACTTTACGGTCTATTCACGAACCTATCAAATATTCATTAAAAATTTCAATAAAATCGGTCTCACCGTTTCGGAGGAGTTTGAACACAAACACCGTGACACGTGATTTTTATATGTTGGAATAAAGATAACAATGTGCATGAAATGCATAATGTAACTAAAGTAATTGTTAGTTGTAAAAGTTGATAATTATTAATACTGTATTCGTCTAAATAGCTTTCAAATTGTATGTCACGTTTTCTTTAGAAAATATAATGATTACAGTGGGTTACCCTTAAAAAATGCCTTCACAGACTTCTTTGTAGATATAAAAAAAGAGAATAACCCAACATACATTGTTTTGTTATATGTTAAAAGGATTAGGCAGCGTTTTCGATGAAAACTCCTAGGCGGCTTGACTTTTTCCGACATGTCCAACAATTATCGTTATATTTCAACCCAACCCCGTCTAAATAGCTTTAGAATTGTATGTCACCTTTTTTTAGAACCTATAATGAGTATAGTGGGCTATCTTTAAAATATAGATATATGCCCTCATAATTTTGCATTAAGATTTCGTAATAATTTTTTTTCGATAAGATCCAACCAAAATAAAAGTTAAAAAATCTAATTGATATACATATATTCAGTAGCTTTTGTTAAAGTTTTTTTTATGTCATTGGTGGCAAACGAACGGGTGGGTTACGTGATGTTAAGTGATCACCACCGTCCATGGACACTAACAACACGAGAGGTGTCGCAAGTGTGTTGCCATCCTTTGGGGGAAGGGTTAGGGGAGGGAAAGGGAGACGAGAGAGGAGAGGGGAGGGAAGCTGCTCCTCCGACGCTCTCACTGACCGAAACGCAACAATGCAAGCACTGTTACTTCACGTCGGTTATATTTCAACCCAACCCAATACGTCTAAATAGCTTTAGAATTGTTAAAATATATGCCCTCACAATTTTTTTTCGTAAATCTATATTGTCTCTGTTGTTTAATAATTTAGACCCGGCTAAAAATAAAAAGAAAAATGTACCATATCATTGTCATTATATTAAGTCGTCAATATATTTTGCAATGGACGTCACTTTCTTTTATTTTAACTTATACATACAAAAGTAAACCTTATTACATTTATCCAACAAACATTGTTTTATCTCAAAAGGATTAGGCAGCGTTTTCGATGAAATCTCCCAGACAGTTTGAATTTTTCCGACTTGTCCAATATTTATCGTTATATTTCTACCAATCTGTACAAAACCTTGACAAATTTATATAATAAAACGTTCCTCGTGAATTACTTTATCCACTGGTGAAAACTGTATGAAGATCCGTTCAGTAGTTTTAGAGTTTATCGCGAACAGACAGACAGACGCGGCAGGGGACTTTGTTTTATACTATGTAATAATGATAGATGCGCAAAACACAAATTTAATGTTATTAAATTTATAATATAATAATGAATTAATAATATTGTTTTGTTTTAATTTAATTTATAACTGGCATTGTCAAGTAAATAATGATATACAAGTTTTTTGCGATTATTTCAATTAACTAACAAGATGGCGTGTCTTGTTGTGGAATGTCTTGTTAGACATTTCTAGTGAGTTTTTACGGCATCTCAGAATCCATGCTCCGTGGTATTATCCCATCCACTCCCACCACTATGTTACGAAAAACACCACCAATTTAATTTATTTATTTATACATTTTGCCTTAAATACGCAATGGCGGACTTAATGCCGAAGGCATTCTCTACCAGTCAACCATTAGGTGATGCAGAAATAAATGTTGGTAGGTTTAAAAGGAGAAGTTTTTATAAAATTATGTTTAACCTATTTAATATAACAATATATAAATAAAATATCAACACCGATATACTACATATATAATACGTACATATAACAACATCATACATAAATAAAAGTATAATAAGTCAACATCAAGTACTAAATACAGCATTAACCAGATAATTCTGCTAACTGAGACTGGTAAAGCCGACGTACCCTGACTTTAAAACTGAAACGGTTAGATGACATCCTGATTTCATAAGGAAGCGCATTCCATAGGAGAATAGATTGGATAAAGAAAGATATAATGCTATGTAACACAAGATTGTGAAAAAAAATAGAGACAACTACATGAGATTCCAAGATCCCGCCAAAGACTCCCTGTTTTGTTTTAAATTCTTGACTATATTATGCACACGCCCGAACTTGCGGCTAAGTTCAGAGCGGTCGAAAAGTTTGACACGGTCAGTAGGCGTGCGTGAATTCCAATCATTATGTTTGAAGTTGCAATAAATATTGTTTGTATAAATATTTATACCATATTTCATTTTGTAATGAAGCAAATTTTTTCTATAATAACATGCGTAACTGAAAGAATAAACAAACATCATACACTAATCTTTTACGGATAAGTGAAGGGTATCAGCATTTTCGTTTTTCATTTAATAAATAGCGCTGTATTTTGAAGGGGAATGTACTTTATTTATATACTAGCTTCTGCCTGGCGACTTCGTCCGCGTGGAATAGCTACTTTGGGCTAACTAACACGCAGCGGAAGCTCTTAAAACGAAAAAAAAAACAATTGTGAAACATTCTTCATTGGTGCTCCGTTCCTATAGGTCTTAGCGTGATGATATGTAACCTACATCCTTCCTCGATAAATGATTTATCTAACACTGAAAGAATTTTTCCAACCGGACCAGTAGTTCCTGAGATTAACGCGTTCAACCAAACAAATAAGCTTTATAATATTAGTATATATATATAAATTTCTTCTGTACGTGTGTATGTCACTGAGCTCCTCCTAAACTGCTGGACCGGTTTTGAATTCTTGAGGCGCACATCTCAGTACACATGTGTTTCGCAGGTATTCTTATATGTATGAAAAACTAGCTTAGTTTAGCTTAGACAGGTTGGCGAAGCTACATGCAAGGCAACAGCCCAAGCCGAGGTTCGGTCACTCTGGCACCCTTGAACTTGTTGCCTTGCGGCGAAGTGCCTTGAGTGCTTGTCAAGGCAATAGTGTAGTCAGTTCGAAAAAAAAACCGCATCCGCATTACTTGACACACTACTTCGATCAACAATAACTAGATAAAGGGTCGACGCGAAAAATACGTCTCGGTAAATAACAGCTCACTTGAAATGTGTGCCCTTATTTTGTTTAGTTTGTTTGAAACACAGCCAATGTAAGCCCGTTTCACATGCCGCAGTGTATTCAAAAGCTGCAAAATAATACCCGAAAAAGCAATTTAACGGCCGGAGTATCTTACTCTCGCTAAATTCATGTTGAATAAGTTATATTTTAAGCTTTAAACTAACAAATTTTGAACAAAATTACCGATTTTAAACCTGTGATACAAATGTTTGGTCTCGCCAAGCACAAACATGCACAATAACGGGAAAACGTACTTTATTCATTACGTGTTAAGGTTGAATTCACACTAAATGTTGTTTATGTTGTCTTTTCATTTGTGAGGGGAGTAATTTATTGCTTTGCTCGTTTTATCGCAAGTATTAGATAATATTTTGAACATTTGTGACTTTATTACTAGGTGTTATGGTTGTAATTAGGTTGAACTTAAAACTGTTTTAAAACTTTTTTTCTCCCTTTCTTAATAAACAAATAGCTACACATAAGTATATATTTACGCGGACAGCAGTTAGCTTCGATTTTGTACGTGACCTTTTATCTAGTTATTGTTGATCGAAGACACACTACAAAGCGCAGTGCCTATAAAATCATTAGCTTCGTAAAATTTAGCATTAAGATTTCGTAATAATTTTTTTTTCGAAAAGAACCAACCAAAATAGAAGTTAAAAAATCTAATTGATATACATATATTCAGTAGCTTTTGTTAAAGTTTTTTTTTATGTCATTGGTGGCAAACGAACGGGTGGGTCACCTGATTTTAAGTGATCACCACCGTCCATGGACACTAACAACATGAGAGGTGTCGCAAGTGTGTTGCCATCCTTTGGGGAAAGGGTTAGGGGAGGGAAAGGGAGACGAGAGAGGAGAGGGGAGGGAAGCTGCTCCTCCGGCGCTCTCACTGACCGAACGAAACGCAACAATGCAAGCACTGTTACTTCACGTCGGTTTTCTGTGAGAGGGTGTCCTACCCCGGTACCGGTGAGTAAATCGATCTCAAAATCGAATTGTGAGGCTTTGTCATAAATATACGCTTTATTTAAATACTGTATTCATTAATTTAACTTCAGTTATTTTCCAATAAAAAAAATTGTTTTTCCATATTATTATGTCAGTAATAATATACAATCAAAAAGATCGATTATGTAAAAAAATTACATAAATCAAAATAATCGCCGAACGAAATAAGTGTGAATTGAAAATACGTATAAATCTATTCACCGCTAGATAGCAGCACAAGGCCGCAGTAGGTAATGTATCTAAGTAATATATTATACTACGAAATATTTTACATGAGTCAGAATTGTGGTGTTTTGACGAAATGTTAGTATGTCATTTGGTGATTTATAATTTTCATTCTTAAACTTGCATAATCTATACACTGTACTTTTAACATTTTTGAGAAAAAAAATGTTGCAGGCGTCTTGCGAGTACGTAATATTTTTTGAAGTTATACTTCTTTAGGCGCGTTAGGTTAGGTTATGATGAGAGTAAATTCTTACGATGCACCGTCACGAACCCTGAAGTTAGCTATGGTCAACATTTTGTTTCTTTGTATTTGTTGTTTGTATTTCTTTGTATTAAAACCTTCAATGAATTAAATAACTTTTTTCTATTGTTAGTGTCGTTTTATCTACAAACGTAGAATAAAGTGAAAGATAAAATCTTTGAAAATATTTTTATCTTGTTACGCCAAAGAAGTATAACTTATAACGCGTGTACATAAGTACACATACACTTTTTTATATTATAGATGGCAAACGAACAGACGGGTCACCTGATGATAAGTGATCATCACTGTCCATAGACACTAGCAACACCAGGGGAGTCGCAAGTGCGTTGCCAGCATGTGTTTGGGGAGGGGGAGGAGTGGGAAGGGGAGAGAGTAGATGGACCTCCGGCGCTTTCACTGACTGAACGAAACGCAACAATGCAAGCACAGTTACTTTACGTCGGTTTTCTGTGAGAGGGTGGTACTACTTGTTTGAACACGCATCACTGCTAAAGTACCGCGTTCACGATAAAACTTCACCATGAAAATCATAAAGGTTTCGAATTAAAATAAATCAAATCAAAAATACTTTATTCAGTTTAGGCCCTAATAAGGCACTTATGAACGTCAAAGACTACCACCGGTTCGGAAAAAACCCAGTCATCGAGAAGAACCGGCAAGAAACTCGATCGGGTACATTTTTAAACATATATTTCCAATACATTATACAATGCTTTTAGTGGATGCACAGAGAGGAGTCAATTCCAGACATCACTATCATTCACATACTGATCCACTCTATAATATCCTTTTGAAACTAAAACCCGTTTGACATGGCGCTTAAATTTACAGTCCGGCAAATCGGTAATATGCTTTGGGACTTTATTGTAGAACCTAACACTATTACCTAAAAAACTATTACTGGTTTTGTTAAGTCTGAAACATGGGACCACCAGTTTATTACAGTTTCTAGTATTTAGATTATGCCGGTCTTATACTAAATTCAGTTTTTTAAAGTTTTTTCGGACATAGATTAAATTATCAAGAATGTACTGGGAGGGCAGAGTTAAGATACCGAATTCTTGGAATTTCGTTTTTAATGATTCGCTAAATGCACCGCGCTCGCCCGAGGCAAGTTCGCGTTATCCTTTTTCGCAAGTCTAACCTAATGTAACCAAATTCGGCCCCACTCCCTCTAGGTGCTGGATGACCTGGGAGGAGATAACCCTTTCCAACGTCTTCCCAGCGTCGTCCAGCAGGATGAGCGGCCGATACGCGGACACACAGTCCGAAGGGCGTCCCGCCTTTTCCATTAGGCAGAGCCGCCCAAGCTTCCAGGGCTTCGGGAACTGTCCGACCGCAAGACATCGGTCGAACAGCTCCCGAAGCCACCTCCCTAGGTGGCCCAAAGCAAGGCCGAGCACTTGACCCTGGACCCCATCAGGGCCGGGCGCTGTTCGCCGGTTGAGGAGACGCTCCACGGCTCTCCCCATCTCCTCCTCCGTTATCGGAGTGGGAGGACCGCCAAGAACCTCCTCGACTACCTCCCGAGGCGGAGGCATGGGAGGAGCTGGTAGCATCGTAGGGTCGGGTATAATTCTCCCACGACCCTCGCCACCACCTCCAGCCGGAGGGTCTCCGTCGCCGGGGGCGCCCAGGATCGTAACTTCTTTCGTACGATCCGGTACGGGCGCCCCCAAGGATCCCCCTCCAGCGTCTGGAGTAACTCCTCCCATGCCGCTTCTTTCGCCCGGCTGGTGGCAGCCTGCAGGGTCTTCCTGCACTCCCTGTAGCTGCTATACAGCCGGGCCTCTGCCTCCGCTGCGCTCGAACAGCCGCCGGGCCACGGAGTAGGCCGCTCGGAGATCGGCGATCTTGGGCGTCCACCAGTACACCGCCCGTTTGTCTGGGTGGTGTATGCTCCGCGGCATCGACGCGTCGCAAACCTCCGTGAGGGCACCACGGAGGCGGGCTGCGGACGCGTCGACATCAGCCCCTGTGTGGGGGGGGGGGAGGCATGGCTACCTCTTCCGCTAATTCACGGTTGAGGCAGCTCATCGCCCAATAGGGGAACTTCGTGCCCCTCCGGGGCGGGTGCCAGTTCCGGCTTAGGACGTGGAGACCTCGAACCTGATGTGACGATGGTCGGATAGGGTCTCCACCTCCTCAAGCACCCTCCACCCTCGGACACGGTGTGCGACAGACGGGATGGCAAATGAGACGTCTATCACAGACCCCCCGTTCCATGAATAGCTTCCCTGACCCACTCTATTATAACATGTTACAACATTGAAATTATCACAAGGAATTACTCATATTATTAAATTACTCAACAATGGCAGTAATAAAACCAGCCAAAACTAAAAATAATAATGTCTGTCACGTAGTGGCTTTTATATTTTATTCATAGTCTCGTGTCACTTCTTTTATAGTTTATATAGGTCCTAGCGCTTGGCTACAATCCCATCTGATGTCATACGCCGTTATGTTCTAAGATGGTAAATACGCCAAACGGACTTAGAAAAAGCCTTACCACGATGCTATCGTTTCCTCACGAGGGTTTCCTTCACCGAGAACTCCAATTTAGTTGCAAAGATTCAAACCTACGTCCATAGACGCTGTGTCCGAACACTGCGCTCTCACCGAGACAATAACATATTTACAAATGAAAATTTTCCTAGACGTTTCTCGTGTCTGTTGAACTTATGTTTATTTTATGAGTGAATTCTCTTTAGAAATGTCTTGCACAACTCTAACGGTAATCCTTTTCGTGTCATGGGCTCATGACACATCTTTATAACAAACAGTTGGCTCAGTTGTGCCGGATATCGTGTCGATAGACGTAGCTTCGAATTTTTTTTTATGTTATAGGTGGCAAATGAACAGGAGGGTTACTTGATTGTAAGTGATCGCTGCCATCCCTAAACAGTAGCAACTCCAGGGGAGTCGCAAGTGCGCTGGCAGACTGTGTTTGGGGAGGGGAGGGAGTGGGGATAGGGGAGGTGGGTCATCGGCGCTGTCACTGACCGAACGAAACGCAACAATGCAAGCACTGTTACTTCACGTCGGTGTTCTCTGAGAGGGTGGTACTACTCCGGGTGAGCCGACCCATTCATGCTGAAACCAATAATAGGCTCCAGCGTGGCTCTACAACCTATATATATACCTATATATAATATATACTATAATTAATCTGAGCTTACGGAGAAAGAAAACATGAAGGAATGAATGAAAACTTGATTGCGCTTTTTGGTTTGTACACTGGCGAGCTTAATCATTATCATCAGCCTGTAAGAGACCCACTGCAGGGCCTTAGGTCTCTTCCCGAAGGAAGATATGGGAATAATCACCACGCCAGCCCACGACGTATTGGCAATTTCAAACAAGAAATACACAGTTTTATGTTTCCCCACATATAGTAATCCTGCAAGAACATTTCTCAGGTTCAGGTTTCCTCACGATGTTTTCCTTCACCGTCAGCCGATAATGTTACCAATTTAAATGAGTAAATGTACGCGAATTCCGAAAAATACGTTGGTACATGTCGGGGTTCGAACCTGTGGACATCGAAATGATAGTCCACCGGTCAAACCACTGGACCACCACGATTTTTTTAATGCTTAATGCTATAAGGCATTTTCTTTCAGCTAACGAAATGAAGAAAATTAAGAAATTTTATTTTGTTAAAACTTCGATCTACAATAACTAGATAACGGGTCGGCGCGAAAAATACGTCTCGGTAAATAAGAGCTCACTTGAAATGTGTGCCCTTATTTTGTTTAGTTTATTTGAAACACAGCCAATGTAAGCCCGTTTCACATGCCGCAGTGTATTCAAAAGATGCAAAAATAATACCCGAAAAAGCAATTTAACGGCCGGAGTATCTTACTTTCGCTAAATACATGTTGAATAAGTTATATTTTAAGCTTTAAACTAACTAATAATATCAAATTTTGAACAAAATTACCGATTTTAAACCTGTGATATAAATGTTTGGTCTCACCAGACACAAACACGCACAATAACTGGAAAACGTACTTTTTTCATTACGTGTTAAGGTTGAATTCACACTAAATGTTGTTTGTTATCTTTTCATTTTGAGGGGTAATTTATTTAATATAAATTTAATTTAATTTAAATATAATTTAATTTAAATAAATTTAATTTTGAACATTTGTAACTTTATTACCAAGTATTATGGTTGTAATTAGGTTGAACTTAAAACAGTTTTAACACTTTTTTTCTCCTTTTCTTAGTAAACAAATAGCTACACATATGTATATATTTACGCGGACAGCTTTTATCTTCGATTTGTACGTGACCCTTTATCTAGTTATTGTTGATCGAAGTGTTAAAATGAATGGATACGTCTCTTTAAGCGATAAATTTCCTAGAAAAATTTCAAGAAGTCAAATTTCTACAGTTAATATTTTTATTTCTTTTTTTTTTCTGTCATGCCGGCTTGCTTCTACGGATCTCTGAAATTTTAATTTATTTTTCCGTCTAAACTGTCGAGGATAGAATAAAAACTTAAGTGGCAATTTTGTGTTTTCCGTATCATTGTTAAAAACTAAGTTACAAATTTATACAAATTTGTACGAAACGTTTAGCTCTTTCATAGATAGCTTTATTAATAAAAGTGAAAAATTAAACTTTCAAACAAAAACAAAGTCCCCTGCCGCGTCTGTCTGTCTGTTCGCGATAAACTCAAAAACTACTGAACGGATTGTAATGCGGTTATCACCAGTGGATAAAGTGATTCATGAGGGAGGTTTTGATATATAATTTGACAAGGTTTTTTTTATTATCAGGGCGGAACAACGTCTGCCGTGCCTGCTAGTAGTAATATAAATACAGTGGACCCCCGGCAATCCGGCCCCTGTTAAACCTGACATGTCTATTATAGATTATACATCGATATAATACATGTCAATCTTCGCTAATGTAAATAATGCATGATTTAATAGATTATTACTTAATTGACTCATGTTATGATTTTTTTTTCATAGTTGATTATTGAAGGGAAGTTTCTAATGCCCAATAAGGTAGCGTTAAACGTTTAACGCTACCATGGAGGCGGTATGAAAGCACTGTTGCGTTAAACGTTCAACGCTCCTGGGGAAGGGGAATAGAAAGAGACAGCGAGAAAAATAATCAAACATTTCGTACCTTATTTTAGTTATCATAATCCCATTGTAAATGTCATAGATTTGGATATTTCTCCACTCGAAAATGGTAATTAAAAGATGCGATCAATTGTGAATTGAATCATTGACGTTAATTTTATAACAAAACGTAAGTTCTCTATTCTGTTGTTTAATTTACTAAATTCGACATCGTTTATATTACAATTTAAGTCTATCAGCTTGATATGTGATAATGTAAACTATACTGACTGTATAGTAAACGCCTACAAAAAAGGGAAAGGAATTTCGTTCCAACTGGAGGTCCATAGACCTCTCAAGCTTTTTTTACATTACCGCCAATATACGTAGGTTAGTTTTTATTTTAATTGAACTCGGTAGAAGATGTTACGAACGGATTATAGGGTTATTTAAAAAAAAAATTCACATACCATCTGAGTATATGTTTGAGGGAGTCCCTTGATAGTTTGGATTTACAGTGGGAAACGGTAGGTAGGTGTGGCTGCAATCTAGTTTTAGGTTTATTAAAATTTTTCGCGTTTAAAAATACAATTGAAACCGTTGACAATCGATTTGATGCAAACGAAGTTGCACGGGTCAGTTAGTATATAATAGAGTTATCGTTGGATCTGTAATTTGTTGAATTATAAGGTACTCTTTTAAAAAATCCGGACTATAGGGGGTTTTAGGCGGTACTCTATAATCTGACAAATTCGATAGTTCGACACTGCCTTGCAAAACGTGTGTCGGATTACCAGGGGTCCACTGTATATTGTTAAGATGATTAACAACGCGGACGAAATCGCGGGGTATTAACTAGTTAATAATGCTTTCAGAAACAACAAATAACGAGTGGAAAGAAAATTATAAAACGTAAACATTTGACGCTTATAAGGCTCACTGAACTACTGGTACCGGAAAATATTTATGTAAGCCGTCATAGATATTTCTAGGCATAGAGTACAAATCGAATGTATTCTCTATGGAAATTTTAACGGGAACTTGACTGATCGTGCAACGCTTTTATTTTGTAATTCATAAGTTTGTCCTCATTTTCCGCTATCTTCCAATAGTTCATGTTTGTTCGTATATTAAGTACGCGTCTCTCATCCGAATGAGTCAAAACTTTGCATAATTTACGGTGGTTACGTTAAGTTTTCCCGCGTAGTAAACAGATGACGCGCGTGCTGTTTCAAGAAATCAGCGCATTTTATATTTTTCTTATTTTCATGTACTCTTACTAAAGGGATAAATTCGCGCTACAATTTTTTTTAATGAAATACTCTGTAAACTAATTCATGCCATAATCTATGCCTGTGATTCCCAAAGTGGTCTGTATCGACCCCGAGCGGTCTATGACGAGTTGTAAACGGGTCGATGTCAGCGAAATTGGGGTCCATGAAATAAGATTTAACAATAATAATCTCATATAAGCAGGTCGTGAGTTTAATATTGATTTTCCATGAACGAAACAATACATATACACATACTGCCTACTCAAATAATGCTTCTTTATAATGTGAAAACATATCTATCTATATAAATGATAAGACCACCTTTTTAATAAATATTGGATGGACTGGCCGAAACCACAAATGTTTAGGCTCCATATGAATGAGTGTAGACCTCACGAGGCACAGGTCAATAGATTGTTGGCAGAATAAGCTGAAATATATATCTGATCTATAAAATTTGAAAAATAATAATTAAAAACAATAAATTATGCATTTTAAAATCATAGTTTTTATGGAAAATGTATTTATGAATTGTATTTATAATATATTCTTAATATAAATATATATA
>MU158815.1:217355-297806 GCA_015888305.1 Antheraea pernyi
ATATATATATATCTCCCAATATATTCTTGATAATTTAATGTATGCCCGCAAAAACTTATATAAGCTAGATTCAGTAAATGACCAACATAATTTAAGTACTAGAAACAGCAAGAAATTGGTCAATCCACGTTTCAGGCTCATTAAGAAGATGATTTTTTAAACAACGTCGTAAATCACATTACCGATTTGCCGGATAGTGAGTTGAAGCACCACGTCAAGCGGGTTTGAATGTCTAAAAGCTTTTATAGGGTGGATCAATATGTGAACGATGGGACGTCAGGAAATGACACCCCTCTCTGTGCATTTACTAAAAACAAATGTAACGATCTATGTCTTGTAAAAATATAACATGAAAAGATAATTCAGATCGAGTTTGTTGCGGGTTCTTCTTGATGACTGGGTTGTTTATCTGAACCGGTGGTAACTTTGTCCTTTATAAGCGCCTATTAAAGGCCTAAATTGAATAAAGTATTTGTGATTTTGTTTTTATTACTTTCATTTGTACGAACTATTTTACTAAGCCAAGAAATTTAAAAACAATAATGTCGTGAAATTAAAAAACTAATTCAAAAACACTATCATTATTTTGAATGTCTTACTGTGTCTTAAAAAAATCAGCCGAGGAGTTAAAGTTGAGAAATTGGGAAAAAAAGTCATTATTAGCTAATCAGATGGTAATCAGCTGTTTTAGTTTTAATGGCGGAAGTGACTAAAATCGCGGGAGTAAGGAACAAATAGAGATAGAGGATTATTAAATAATATACGAAAAAAAAGGCGAACTAAAGAAATAGCAAAGTATAATAAAGTTGAAGACATAGATGGTGGCAATATTAAAAAAAATTCTATTGCAAATAACATTTATTACTTTTACAGTGTGTTAGTTTAATACATAAATATAAAACAATTTAAAATATAAAAAGCTTATCGGAAGTGGTCTTAATTGGCTGCAATATAGTCCTTTAAACGTTGTGGCTAGTTATCAACAAGCACGCACACTTTCCATGGGAAAATTCTTCACAGCCAATCGTACGAATTGTTTTAGGGACTCCAAATTATCATGGCGTTTAGAGCAATCCGTACTCTCTGAAACTGACCATAAATCATAATCCAGCGGATTAAGATCCGGACTAGACGACGGCCAGTCTTCAGATCTGATGAAGTCCGAAATGTTCGTTTCCAACCAAGACTGCGTAGACCGAGCTTTATAACCCGGCGCCGAGTCTTGCTGGCAAGACCATTCTTGATTATTGAACATGGTGTTGTTAAGGGGCTTCACTACCTTCACAAGAATGGTATCTTGATACACTCGTGCCGATGTTTTGATACTTTTGATACCTTTCTCATAAAAGAATGACTAAGTCAATCCTTCATAGCTAAATACCTCGCCAAACCATCACTGAAGCCGGATAGTGCCTACGTTGCACTCTGTCGACTAATTGGGAAGCTTCCTTTGAGCTTTGAGCATAAATACGGTCATTCTGTTTGTTAAAATGTTGCTCAATTGTTGCTCATTTTGTCATCCGTAAACAAAATTTTTCTGTAACCCCCCTTTGCATACTACTTCAGCAGTTGTTTCGATTTTACCACCCTATTTTTTAAAAATTATCAATTAAGAAATGACCAGTACGTCATTACCAGACCAGATAGGCTGCAAGTGCTAAGTCATCTTTTATAATACGCGACATGATTCTAGGTGCTACCTTCATCTTCCGAGATAAAATCTTTTGCTTTCGGGCAGGATTTCTTCGAATTCTTTCCCTTATTGCTATGACCACCTTTTTCGTACGAACACAACGTGGATCTTTTTCTGTTACAAGCAGAGGGGGTCTCATTGTACCTATTAATAGCCCGGTACACAAACATTTTACTAATACCAAGCGTATGGAGAGTTTTAAATATTTCATTTGGCTTCATACCTACTTTGTGTAATGCAATCACGCGATTCGGTTCTCTTTATCATCCCACTCCATTTTAATATCGCAAAATATTGTACAATGTATTGGCGCCAAAATTAGAAAATTTCAATGAATAATCATATAAAAATGACAGATTCCAAATTCAAATGTAATATTTTGTTTATTTTAAATTGTAACAGTATTTATGGCCAGACTAAGTATATATATAGGAAGGAACGATTGCAGGAAATTAAGAAAAGACTAGGTAGGTGGTAGAGCTACGCTGAAGCTATTAATAGTTTCGGCATGAACGGGCCGGCTCGCTCGGGGTAGTACCATCCTCTCACAGAAAACCGACGAGAACTAAGAGTGCTTGCATTGTTGCGTTTCGTTCAGTTAGTGAGAGCGCCGAAGGCCCAACTTCTTTTTTTTATAATAGCACGGCAAAATGACTGCACTGTGCCTGATGGTAAGCACAGTACAATCCAAAAACAATGGCGACCACCGAGTGACACAGTATCCATCGCCGGTCGCCGCTGTCATGCCGGCCTGCGAAAAGCTGGATATGCACCGGCTGATTCCGAAACCCGACCCGCAAAAGCGAATCACTATGACGGGCTTTTTCGCCATAACCATGGTGGTTGCGACCCAGTCAGGCTGTAAAACCTTAATACCCCGCTTTCGCCATTGCTTCGTTCGTTATTCCTTTCTCCTTCCTCCTCTATTTTCCCCCTTCCCTTCCTCCCTCCCCCAACACAGGCTGTAGCAACGCATTTGCGATTGCCCTGATGTTGCAAGTGTCTATGGACGGTGGTGATCACTTTACATCAGGTGAACCATATGTCCGTTTGCCTACTACGACATAAAAAAAAACTCGATATAGCTAAACGTTCCTCAGGAATCATTTTTTCTACTGGTGAAAACCGCAGGAAAAGCCATTTAGTAGTTTTTGAATTTATCGCGAACAGACAGACAGACGCGGGAGATCACTTTGTTTTTATTATTTTATTATGTTTTCATACAAATTGTTATGTAATTTAGTTAACATTTTTCTTAATAAATGTTTTAAGACTTTACTCTTTTTTTTTACTGCAGTGCCTTTCCCAACCTTTTGCAACTCCGCTATAGAAGCTTCGCGACCACCCTAAAGAGGCGATCGCGATTCACACGTTCTAAAACACTGCTATAAACTATGTCAAAAGATATTGTTGTTTATGGTATTAGAGATTATTTATGAGTTGTCCTCTTTGTCCCTTCGTCGTTCAAGCTCATGAATATTGCATCAGTACGTTTATGTCTGCGTCACAGTGCTATATATAGGTTGTCCCAAAATTACCGCAAAGTTTGAATTAAATAGACAACACAGTTTTTAGTCTTTAGATTGTTATTTTTGACGTGATAACGTTTAATAAATCGATGAACGCCGGCTGCACGCACGAGAAAGCATGACTCATTGTCACGTGCCGCCTGAGCCGAGCGTGCGAGCGATAGATCTATCTATCTCTCTTTCACTCCAATGCGTCCGAGTCTTGATCGTCGTAAAATTACCGTCAGTAAACCGGATTTACAAATAACCAATTTTTCACTGAATCATAAAGTACTAATGGGCGCTCAGTGGTCGAAATTCGACCCTAGTTCACTATTTTTTTAAAGTTTGAACTTTATTAGGGTTATTTTAGGAATACTTCATTCAAAGGTTTTCATCATGGCTACACAATTATTTGTCACTTTTAAAAAAAATTATAAACATGTTAAAAAATCTATGTCTAAATGAATATTCGCGCACCCTTGTGTATGTTACCTAAAACCCAAATCGGTTGAGTGCCTTAAGCGCCAACCTTAGTAGTCCGGTGAAGCTGTGAAGACGCTGCCAGGTCAATAGCGTAGTCAGTACGAGAAAAAAAAAAGCCGGCTGCACGCACGAGAAAGCATGACTCATTGTCACGTGCCGCCTGAGCCGAGCGTGCAAGCGATAGATCTATCTATCTCTCTTTCACTCCAATGCGTCCGAGTCTTGATCGTCGTAAAATTACCGTCAGTAAACCGGATTTACAAATAACCAATTTTTCACTGAATCATAAAGTACTAATGGGCGCTCAGTGGTCGAAATTCGACCCTAGTTCACTATTTTTTTAAAGTTTGAACTTTATTAGGGTTATTTTAGGAATACTTCATTCAAAGGTTTTCATCATGGCTACACAATTATTTGTCACTTTTAAAAAAAATTATAAACATGTTAAAAAATCTATGTCTAAATGAATATTAAAATGTATACTTATAATATATAAAGCTGAAGAGTTTGTTTGTTTGTTTGGTTGAACGCTATGATCTCAGGAACTACAGGTTCGAAATCTTTCGGTGTTAGATAGCTCATTTATCGAAGAAAGCTATAGGCTATATATCATCACGCTAACACTAATAAAAGCGGAGCCCCAATGAAGAATGTTTCAAAATAGCCTATTTTTTTTTCTTTTTAGCTGCGTGTTAACGTTAGTATTATATACGTTGCCATGGTAACGTGGTAACTTTCCTTCGCCAACATTTTTAAAGTTTATTTTGTGTTTCTGTTCAAAATGTTAATTCTACGTTTGTTTTGTTTCCAGTTTTTATTTTTAATCTATTACGTATTTTATAGGGGAATGCTATAAGCTATATATCATCACGCTAACACCAGTAAGAGCGGAACACCAATGAAGAATGTTTCAAAATCGGGCTGTTTTTTCCTTTAGCTGCGTGTTAACCTTAATATTATATACGTTGCCGTGGTAACGCGGTAACTTTCTATCGCAAACATTTTAAAAGTTTATTTTGTGTTTCTGTTCAAAATGTTTATTCTATGTTTATTTTGTTTCCAATTTTTTATTTATAATCAATTCCGTATTATAAAAATAAAGTGTGTATATGTGAAATTAAAATAACAACCTTTTGGTGAATGGGTATGGCTACAAATAACAAAAAACTTCTTTTATATCCCGTCGGTATTTTTATGTTATTATATTTTCTGTGTTTGTTTGTTGGTTCCGGGTTATCTCCAATACGGCTGGACCTATTTTAATGGGAAACTTACTGGCAGATAGCCGAAATTATAGCGGTTGACATTATTTACTGCGTTTTTAGTGAGTTTAAGAACCATGTCAAGCGGGTTTTAATATCTAAAGGCTATTATAGGGTGGATCAATACGTGAATGATTGTGACGTCTGGAAATGACGCCCCTCTCTGTGCATCCACTAATAACGAATGTGAATATTTATATTACTATAGAAATATATGACATGAAAAAATAAACCAGATCGAGTTTCTTGCCGGTTCTTCTCGATGACTGGGCTGTTTTCCGAACCGGTAGTAGCTTTGACGTTCATAAGCGCCTTCTCAGGGCCTAAATTGAATAAAGGATATTTTGATTTTGATTTTGTTTGCGTCTACGTAACTCAGTGATTATAGCAACATATAAGAATAACACATTTATATCGATAATATGGGCATAATATATCTATATAACAAAAAATTTAACACATATTGTTCGATAATGTATAGCTTATAATTTTCATTACTTTCTTATATAGTGTTAGTGAGCACTGAGTTTGGTATATAGTAGGTTAAAGTTCCAGGTATGTTGCTGATGATAAATCCCATCCCATTCGATATACTATGAGTATTCAAATACCTAATCTACGCGTTACATGTTACAGTAGATGGCGTGCGTGTCGTAGTTACAAATATCTTTAAAAAAGTATTACTGTAATGTACACACCTACTTACAATTTTACATTTCTTTAATACATATTAAAAAACGCGTGCGGAACCGCGGGCAACAGCTAGTTAATTATAAATTTGAAAAAAAAACTGACGAGTACATAAGGTGGTAAGGCTCTCAAATTCTAAGTAAATATAATTTTACGAAAATAAAGAAATTTATCGCATTCATGACACAATTTTCAATTTTTATGGTGGTAGAGCCACGCTGAAACTATTATTGGTTTCAGCATGAATGGGTCGGCTCGTCCGGGGTAGTACCACCCTCTAATAGAAAACTGACGTGAAGTAACAGTGCTTGCATTGTTGCGTTTCGTTCGGTCAGTGAGAGCGCCGGAGACCCATCTCCCCTCCCCTCTCCTCTCTCCTCTCCTTTTCCCTCCCCTAACCCTTCCCTCCGAAAGATGGCAACTGATGTTGTTAGTGTCCATGGACGGTGGTGATCACTTAACAGCAGGTGACCCACCTGTTCGTTTGCCACCTATGACATAAAAAAAAAAAATTAATTTTTCACGATACCGTGGGTGGGTGGTATTTCTGGGTGTACTGTACAATATAAGGAACAGTGATATGCCCAGAATCATCGTTTGGAAAAGTAATGGGTACACAATAGAATCGAAAACAAAGATGTTTTTAATACTACCATTAACTTTTGAAAATGAATTCATTTTTGTTCTAAATTCATCATCAACTGTACTAAATATAATTGCTACATTAAGTTGAACTGCATCATTGTAACCGCGGAGATCTATGTCATGGATTACTTTCAGGAGCAAACATTTTTTTTTTATTTTGATTTTGTAAAGTATTTTTTGGATCATTTAAAAAAAAATACTGAGCTTTAACATATTTATATTGACTTTGGTAATATTGCTTTACTCTTATGATAACATGACATGAAAGTGACATGAAGTGAAAGCAGCCCTATCACCTAAAGATGTTGACATTCCATAAGCCCAAAGAGAATAATAATTATTTCAGTGGTTCCATAGATTTACTAAAGATAAATTATCTATTAATAATTATCAATTAATTATTAATGTATATTATGAATTTACATATTATATTATTATAAAATTAGCCTACAATTTGACTAGTTGATTTCAAAGGACATGTAAGGCATCCAACGTCAGTCATGTTAAAAATATTGAAAAGGTAATTGGAACGTAAGAGTAAAATGGAGAAAGGTCAATACCTATTTTTTATTTACATGTGTATATACGTTGTGTAAAATTCAATCAGTAGTGTGAGTAATGTATATTTTAAATAATTTAATATGCTTGTAAATGCATTTATATAAAAAAAGCTTTGAGCACTTCCCTTCCATATAAACTTTAACTATGCTAAATTTCAAATTCATCCGTTCGCGGAATTCGCTTAAAAAGGGGTACAAAGTTTGGGCTTCACGTATTAATATATAAGATAAAGGATAGGGTTTTTATGAAATAATAAATCGGGCAAATGACCTTCACAAGTTTGTTAGTACATACGAACTCTTTTGTGGAAATTTTTAATGACCTTTCTTTCATAGTTGTGGCTGAATTTTGTTGATGCAGCGGTTAATTTTCTATTGTAATGCACGAGTGGTTGTGGTCTTGTTGACATACACTTTTGACAAATAACCTCATAAGAAGAAATCATATGGTATTGACGAGGTTAAGACACTATTTTTATCGTATTATGTATACAATTTTCGAACTACGGCCGCCAAACTTTCATTATTGACGTGATAACGTTTTATAAATCTATGAAGGCCGGCTGCACGCATGAAAATGCATAGCTCTGTAAATAGAATTCCTAACTCGCAAATCTCTATTATAATCGTTGATAGAAGGGGTGGGATCTTCTCGAAGCCTCTCGAAGCGAGCCGTTCGAGATTGTTCTTGACATATTGAAACAGTGAATCTACTGAAGATATTGTAGAATTGTGCATCTCTTTTATACAAATACGTACATGTTCACACACTCCTCATTCGCATAATTACCATATCCATTATGGTGTCTTATAAATCAATGAACGCCGGCTGCACGCATTGCATGACTGATGTTCCGGCTGATCGTTGGGTGCAAGTGATAGCGCGGAACAAGCGATAGAGAGGCGCGATAGGTCTAAGCGTTCAGCTTCTGACGCATCTATCTATATATAGAATAAATCAATTCAATTCATAAAAGTATGCTTTTTTTCACGTAAAATTATCGTCCGTGAACTGACTTTACAGACAGACAATTTAAAATAAGTAATAGTTTAAACAAAACACGCTTTCATAAAAAATCCAACTAAAAAACAGAAAATAAAATTTAATAAATTTGGATTAAGAATAGTGTAAATTAGAAATAAATGTATATTTTTGTAAAAATGGAAAAAAAATGATAAAAATACTGATATCTGGAGGTGATGATATTAACATGCGTCACTGTTTTTTTTAAACTATTATTTATTTTTCATTTTTTAGTTATTTTTTTTTTAACTTTTTTTTTCGGATTATTGCATTGTCATCGACCTTTGACAGGTGTGCAAAGTTTGAATTAAAGCTGATCGTTCAAAGTAGGACAAAATTTAGCTCAAAGGGGTCGGTTACAAACATACATACATACAGGTGAAGCTAATAAAAGCGTGATAAAAATATATTATTTAATAATGTAAACACGTTGTTGTATCATATAATGCTTCATTTTTATGAACTAAACAAAACTATCAGTATTAAGGTGGTAGAGGCACGCTGAAGCTATTACTGGTTTCAGCATGAATGGGTCGGCTCGCCCGGGGTACTACACCCGACCCACAGAAACACCCACGTGAAGTAACAGTGCTTGCATTATTTCGTTCGGTCTCTGAGAGCGCCGGAATTCCCACCTCACCTAACCTCGCCTCCTTTCATTCTCCCCTCCCCCCAAATATAGGCTGGCAACGCACTTGCGACTCCCTTAGTATTGCTAGTGTCCATGGACGGCAGACATGAGGTGACTCAAATGTTCGTTTGCCTCCCATTATATAAAAAAAATTCAAATTGTTCTTTTTTCAGGGTTGCCAAAAATTTACTGCAAAAATGGCGGCGATTTCAAATCTCGCGTTAAATTTGGGACAGCCTATATATATTTATGCATCCGAGTAATTCTGAATTTGAAGCGTGCTAATTTTGACACCGTTCGAGGGCGGACGTGTCGCCCGTTTTAGATTGGTAATATTTTATCCAGAAACGCGTTGGAATAATTAACTTTATTATTGACTAGCTGTGCCCGCGACTCCGTTCGCGTGGAACCTAATGTAACAAAAGTTTGTAATGTAAAAAATGTTTTAGGGGTGTAAGGGGTGTCAAATAACACCTGATGAGACACCCAGGCCAACCTCACCTGCACGCGGTGCACCCTGCTGAATAACGAACGAGGCAATGGCGAAAGCGGGGTGGTAGGGTTTTACAGCCTGACTGGGTCGCAACCACCATGTATATGGCGACAAAGCCCGTCATAGTGATTCGCTTCTGCGGGTCGTTCGTTTCGGGACCAGCCTGTGCATATCCAACTATTCGCAGGCCGGCGTGACAGCGGCAACCAGCGATGGATAGAGTGTCACTCGGTGGTCGCCGTTGTTTTTGGACTGCACTGTGCTTACCATCAGGCAAAGTGCAGTCACTTTGCCGTGCTACAAAAAAACAGACAGTGACTAATAAAATCATCTGAATGTATTAAGCCCATTTACTTTTCTCTCGTACTTAAGTCGCGTCCTCATTAAAATTACAATAACTTTTGATAGAGTGAACCGATTTTAATGAAACCAAGACTGAATGATGATACTCAAGGATATGCTTTAGGATTGTATTGGTGGTGAGGTTTTATTGACGCGTGTTCACACACACATTTGTAAAAATGATTGAAATGTATTCTATTACTTATTCCGAGACACCTGTAGTAGTTTTTGAGGTTATACTTCTTTTGGCGCGTTAGGAAAAACTGATGTGAGTAAATATTTACGTTGTGCGCGCACACCGTCCCTAAAAACCGACACCCTGAAGTTAGCTATAGTCAACATTTTGTTTCTTTGTATTTGTTGTTTGTATTTCTTTGTATTAAAACTTTCAATGTATTAAATACCTTTTTTCTATTGTTAGTGTCGTTTTTTCTACAAACGTAGAATAAGGCGAAGGATAAAATTTTTTGAAAAGATTTTTATCTTGTTACGCTAAAGAAGTATAACTTCTAACGCGTGTACATAAGTACACACACACACTTTTTTTTCACAAAAATATAAAAAGTGTAGACGCGTTAGATTTACATTTACATTATATGTATAGAAGTTATAACTTCTTTAGCCGCGTTGAGCGGTATTTTTGGCAGGAGATAAATTTATAATTTCGCGTCATGACATGCTAGTAAGCGTGACCGACCGTATTGCGTCAGACTAGCGACGCGTAGTATAACGGCCTGTGTACATGTAATACTAATATTTCGTATTGAGACAGCAACTCATCATATTTTTAATTACCTAATAAACTATTTAATATAGTTTTATTGCTTATAATTATTGTTAATGCTCCGAATGCCAATATATGTGTATTAGATAATATAATGATGTAAGTATTAGATAATATTTTGAAGATTTCTGACTTTATTACTAGGTGTCATAGTTATTGTGCTGAACTTATAACTGTTACAAAACTTTTACCTCGGCGTGGAGCCCTTGAGTACGCTGCTCGCGCGAATACAGTGACATAAATCTCTCATCACGCCGCCGTGGTCTGGGGGTAAATTTCGCTCCCGCACACCAGACTAGGCCCCCCTCGGCAGCGGCTCAAGCCTCGGTCCGTTCCCTCGGCGTGGAGCCCTTGAGTACGCTACTCGCGCGATACAGTGACACAAAAACTTACATCACTGCAACAAAATTACATATATCACCTCTACGCACGTGCACGTGCACACGCTTACACATGAAAGTGGAAAGGTTTTTTCCCTTATCGAACTGAATTAGTTCAGAAAAATTATGCGATACAATATATGTATAAGAGTTAATGATGTATACATGCTTGGTACATGTATATATTTCACTAGCTCATATAATATGCATTTTACCTTACGGTTAGCTCAATGAGATCTACGTCCCTTCAGCTATTAGTCAAAATAAAATCGGCTGAGTCTCTTAAGTGCTCGCCTTAGTAGTCCGGTGAAGCTGTTAAGGCCTTGTTATGTCAATAGCGTAGTCAGTTCGAAAAAAATATTAAATCTTTTTTAAAATTAAAATATTTATAGAATATACAAATTAAGATTAAGTCGCCATTTTGTTTATTTCCTACGTTAGTACACACGAACAAAACCGGGTTAGGTAGCTAGTTTATATATATTTTTATCCAGAACGCCACCAAAATAATACAACAACAAAACTCGGAAATACATGTTGACTCAAAAGAAAAAGAAACTCGAAACATAATTTTGCAAATGGCCGCCAAAAAGAGTTATTGAGTCCGTCGTGAAAGTTGACGTACTATATTAAATTTTTAAGTCCACATAATTTATACGTGCATTATGTTAGCTTCCTTATTCGCAAATGTCACTGTTTTTCATATCTGTCGCTTTGTAAACAAAATTCCTAACTCGCAATTCTCTTATATATTCGTCCTTAGAAGGGGTGGAGTAATTTCTAAACATCTCGAAGTGAGCCATTTGAGACCGTGCATGAATGAGGTAAAAGATTCTCCAGATACTGTATGTAGACACATTTCTATTCGAATATATACCATACCCACGAACATTTTTACGTTTGTTTTGCTAGCTGAGCACGCGACTCCGTCCGCGTGGAACGTAATGTAAAAAATTATGTTTAATAAAATAATTTGAATGCATAAGTCCGTATATTTATCTACTTTTCTCTCATACTTAAGTCGCGTCGTCATTATAATTACAATAACTTTTGATAGAGTGAACCGATTTTAATGAAACAAAGACTAAAGATTACTCGAGAATATGCTTTACGATTTTATGAGGTTTTATTGTGAACTCAGTACTTTAGCAGTGATATTACATTCTTATTTTATGTGTAAGGGCTCCGGGCTCACTACTATAAGATTCTAGATTGATACGGACATCGTAATAATGATACTCGGAGTGCGTGATATAGTCTGTTTATTAATATGACCATCTTCTTCTTCTTACCTTTATCCCACATAAGTAGGATGGGTACAACAAGTTTCTCATGTTGTGGTATATGATTTGGCTTAATTTTTACGATCGGCCGCCTGCCTGACATCAACCCTCCTTGGGATTATTTTGTTGTACCACTGTATGTATGATTATTATTATATAGTTACGAAGCCTGATGGGCTCTTTTAGCCTTACAGTTTTTCGTTCCGGTTAAAAACGAAGTTCTTCCAGATTGTGGTTTGCATGCTATATTGCCATTTTTTTTTCAAGATTCGTAGTTTCAGATTCTTCACAGTAATAATAATATAATATTAGATATAATAAACCATTATAAAAATGCAAAATATGAAAACTATAATAGAAAAATAGATGCAAATAAATTTTTTTTTATTAATATGACCATATAAGGTATTTATAGAGACGCGATCGTACATTTGTTTGAACGACGTTCTATTTACAATTATACAAATGTTGCCAAAGAGAATGACATATTCGGTAGCTACATATATATAGACATGACTAGCGCAAGTCCCCAACTGCATCTAGATTGTTCATTATCCAATAAATGTATTAATATGTAGATAGAGCCACGCTGAAGCTATTACTGGTTTCAGCATGAATGGGTCGGCTCGTCCGGAGTAGTACCACCCTCTCATAGAAAACCGACGTGAAGTAACAGTGCTTGCATTGTTGCGTTTCGTTTGGTCAGTGAGAGCGCCGGAAACCCACTTCCCCTCCCCTCTCCTCTCTCCTCTCCCTTTCCTTCCCGTAACCCTTCCCTCCAAAAGATGGCAACGCACTTGCGACTCCTCTGGTGTTGTTAGTGTCCATGGACGGTGGTGATCACTTAACAGCAGGTGACCCACCTGGTCGTTTGCCACTTATGACATAAAAAAAAGAGAAAAAATAATTAAAAAAGATTGAAAACAAACATTACTTTGTGAACGAGATTCGTAATAGGACACGGTAGGTGGCGTTGCAATCTGATTTCAGGATTTTTTAAGGCAGGTAAACGTCTGCCGGAACCGTTTGTATCATCACTAGATATTATAAAACAAAGTCCTCTGCCACGTCTGTTTGTATGTTCGCGATAAACTAAAAAATGTCTAAATGGATTTTCATACAGTTTTCACCAGTAGATAAAGTGATTCATGAGAATGGTTTAGGTATGTAATTAGTCATATTTTTTTTAGTATCAGGGCGAGATAACGTCTGCCAGGCCCGCTAGTATAAAATAACTAGTAGACACGGCCACGCGTTGCCGTGACATGTTGAATTAAAATCGAATAAAAATTCAAATGTGAGGACATCTATGAGTCATCTATAACATTCGATCCTACAGTTTCCTGTCAACAAACTAATTTAAAGCGCCATCTGTTCGCCAAATATAAATTATCCTATATTTAACATTGGACCAAATTATACCTAGGTGCCAACTTTCACGAAGATCAGTTGAGGAGATAACGTTACAAATAACTAATTTAAATATATAAAAATCCAGTGTCGTGTTGTTTGTCTACGACGAACTCCGAAATAACTTAACCGATCTTCACGAAACGTTTGGCATTTATGTATAATTTGGTCCAACTTGAGAGATAGGATAACTTATATTTCGATATAATGGCCTCAATATTTTTAAATTACAAATGAAATTATTATCAATGTTGATTATTGTCATTAATTGTAAGTTGCACCAGTCTCGAATAGATGGCGCTTTAAATTAGTTTGTTAACAGGAAACTGTAGGACCGACTGTTATAGATATCTCATAGATGGTTCCGCATTTGAGTTTTTTATTTCTTTTTCAACAAATGAGCCACAGCAACGCGTGGCTCGGTCAGCTAGTTTGTCTTTCTTTTTTTTCTATTATCGTAGCACGGCATAGTGACTGCACTGTGCCTGATGGTAAGCACAGTACAACCCAAAAACAATGGCGACCACCGAGAGATACGCCCTCCTCCGGCGGTCGTCGCTGTCATGCCGGCCTGCGTAAATGTCTCTTCACGTTACGCTTGAAGGACCCCATGTTATAGGAAGGAGGGAACACACTAGCCGGGAGATTGTTCCACAGCTTCACGGTACGGCAAAAATAAGATATAGCGAACTTTTTAGTTCGTGCCCAGATAGGATTTACCGTAAAACTGTGGCTCCGAACACCAGCGCGCGTGGTTCGGTTGTGAAAAGGAGAGGAAAGGATTAATTTGAATAACTCTTCAGAACACTCGCGATGATACAGACGGTGGAACAGGCTCAGTGAGGCAATGGCTATAGAGGTTCATAGGAACTCTGTAATGTCTGCATCATTAACAATGCGGACAGTTCTTCTCTGCAACCTATCTAGGGCATCTAGTAGGTATTTAGCGGAGCCATCCCAGTGGTGCGAACAGTATTCCACGCTAGGCCGAACTTGTGCCTTATAAAGAATATTGATATCTATATATAATTATCTGTTCCGTGCGTGTTTAGGAACGCCTCATCGTATATGAACCATAATGCATTAATGGGTACATAGTTTATCATTTATATCGCCTGAATACAATATGTATTATGCGATCTGCGTCAAACGCCAGGCCAACATTTGAATAATGTTTATTAAATATTATGGAATTTACAATTGTTTTTCGAAACGGCCAATCGGTCATGTTCGAATCGTTTTTTATTTTTCGGTTACGGCTTCCCCTCGTCCGATTTACGGTTATTTTCCTTATTCTACGAAAAATATAAAGGATTTTTTTTACATAAGTTATAGGTTTTTGCATTAAATGTAAATATTGTCCACAATCTCGTGTAATGTTTTTTTTGGAACCAATCTTCTAGATTATTACCGCCATTGTCGAGAAGATATTGATATTACAAATTTCTTGCGATAATTTCAATAAAATAACAAAATGGTGGCCGTCTTGTTAGAACTTTCCAGGGCATTTATGTGGCAAGTCAGAATCCATACTCTGTGGTATTATTTTCTATCCACTTCACTCGTGCATAATAACCGAACTATATTACATAAAATACAACCAATATTACAAAATATAGAGCGAAATAACACATGTTTATGAAAAAAATATAAAATCCAGTACATGACATTCCAAGATCTCGCCAAAAAATCTTTCTTTTTATATCATAAGTGGCAAATAACAGGTGAGTCACCTGATGTTAAGTGATCACCACCGTCCATGGACACTAACAACACCAGATGAACTTTGGGGGGAAGCGTTAGAGGAGGGAGAGGGACAGGAGAGAGGAGAGGGGAGGGGAGATGGGCCTCCGGCTCTCACTGACCGAACGAAACGCAACAATGCAAGCACTGTTACTTCACGTCGGTTTTCTATGAGAGGGTGGTAGTACCCCGGACGAGCCGACCCATTCATGCTGAAACCAGTAATAGCTTCAGCGTGGTTCTACCACCATAAACATATCTTAACATATTTCTTAAACACATGCAGTAAGAACTGTCAATTATCAAATTAAAAAAGCAGATATGTTACAGTTTGGAGTAAACTTTACATTAATGTGTTATATTTTAATGAAACGGAATCCAAAAGCATATCCTTATAATTCAAAATGCAACGAACGCCAAATAAGCAGGCGCCGACTCCGAAACAAGATGGCGCCTGCCCGGCGGGTGCACACCTCTAACTACATTGTTAATGGTTAATTCATCAAAATATTGTTTTAGAAATGTACTTTCATACATTTATTCAGTTATCACGTAACTCATTTGGTTTTGTGAGCTATATATATCAATTCTTAACGTCATATAAATACAGTGAAGGATGACATTTACACGGAGAACCAAATAAAATATTTCCACGTGGAATACACGTATAATGTAGTGGTAATAAGGAAATGAAGAATAGATTTAGGTACTAGGATTAGGCATATCGTGTCATATATAAGACTAGGTGTGCCCCGCGGTTTAGTGTTATCAAGCTCTCGCTTATAATATTTTTTGATAATACATTTTTATCACGCTTTTATTAGCTTCACATGTATGTATGTATGTTTGTAACCGACCCCTTTGAGCTCGATTTTGTCCTACTTTGAACGATCAGATTTAATTCAAACTTTGCACACTTGTCAAAGGTCGATGTCAATGCAATAATACGAAAAAAAAAGATAAAAAAATTTAACTAAAAAATGAAAAATAAATAATAGTTTAAAAAAACTAAAAAAACACGCTTTCATAAAAAATCCAACTAAAAAAAACAGAAAATAAGATTATTAACTTGCGTCACTGTTAATATCAGCACCTCCAGATATCAGTATTTTTATCATTTTTTTTCACTTTTTACGAAAAAATATACATTTATTTCTAATTTATACTATTCTTAATCCAAATGTATTAAATTTTATTTTCTGTTTTTTAGTTGGATTTTTTATGAAAGCGTGTTTTTTTAGTTTTTTTTTAAACTATTATTTATTATGGCAATAATTTAGCTTCGAGAAGCCATAACGATATCTAATTTATACATATAATAATAAGAATGTGAATGTAACGTGTCTGTACTCTTTAGATTTTCAAGAAAAAAAATTGTTGCAGATGTCTAGGGATAAGTAATAGAATACATTTCAATCATGTTTAGAAATGTCTGTCTGTCTGTCTGTTTGTATGAACACGCATCACTGCTAAAGTACTGGGTTCTTAAACCCTCATCCTCAGAAAATCGTAAAGCATATCCTCGGAAGTAACTTAGTGTTTGTTTCATTAAAATCGGTCCACTCTATCAATAGTTATTGTAATTTTAATGACGACGCGGCGTAAGTACGAGAGAAAAAAGACAAGTAAATGGACTTAATACATTCAGATGACTTTATTAATCACCGTTTTTTACAAATAGCCTATAAATAGCCTACAACATTATTTCAAAATACTATGAAATACTAAATTAATTTTCCAAATCTGTCTGACAGTTCAAGAGATAAGCGCGTTGAAATAAACAAATAATATTTAACAAACAAAACGGATTTAAAAACCGGCACCACTGTTTTTTAAAGTCATACTTCTTTTGGCGCGTTAGGGAAAAATGATGAGAGTAAATTTAAACCGACACCCTGAAGTTAGCTATAGTCTACATTTTGTTTTTTTTATTGTAGCTCGGCAAAATGACTCCACTCTGCCTGATGGTAAGCACAGTACAATCTAAAAACAATGGCGACCACCGAGTGACACACTATCCATCGTCGATCGCCGCTGTCATGCTGGTCAGCGAAGAGCTGGATATGTACAGGCTAATCCCGAAACGCAACACGCAGAAGTGAATCACTATGACGGGCTTTTTCGCCATATACATGGTGGTTGCGACCCAGTCAGGCTGTACAACCCTACCACCCCGCTTTCGCCATTACCTCGTTCGTTATTCAGCAGGGTGCACCACGCGCAGGTGAGGTTGGCTTGAATGTCTCAAGTCTTAGATGTTATTCGACCCTTACACCCCAACCCCTTGTTTCTTTGTATTAAAACTTTCAATGTATTTAAATACCTTTTTCCTATTGTTAGTGTCGTTTTTTCTACAAAAGTAGAATAAGGCGAAAGATACAATTTTTGAAAAGTTTTTTATCTTGTTACGCCAAAGAAGTATAACTTCTAACGCGTGTACATAAGTACACACACACTTTTTTTTTTAAAACACGTTTCAGGATGATTCCTCATGGTAATAATATAGCTATCGGAGGTATTAAAGTCGTGTGCATTAACTAATAGAAGCAGATCGCGACTACGTCTGCTTTTATATTTATTTTATTCTTTACTCGGACGTATGTTTGTATGCCTGCGATTTTCTCAGAAATTACTATTCCGATTTCGATGCCGTTTTCATTGTTGGATGCTTATTTCATCAGGGAATGTTTTAGTATCGTATGTGGTAGTTTATTCTGAATAGCTATTGAATTTAATTCCTTCCTCCTATTTCCATAAGCGTACTACGCGCGCCGGGCTTCGGAGACACAGTTTTACGGTAAATTGTATCTGGGCAAGAAATAAAAACTTTGCAACTTCTTATCTTTGCCGCACTTTAATACTGGGGAACAATCTCCTGGCTAAGGTGTTCCCTCCTTCCGATAAAATTGGTCCTTCAAGCGTAACGTGAAGAGACATTTACGCAGGGCGGTATCACAACGGCGACTGGATATCTATCATTTTCCTCAGTCGGTGGTCGCACTAGTTTTTGAATTGTACTGTGCTTACCATCAGGCATAGTGCAATCACCGTGTCGCGATACAATAAAAAAAATAGTGCGTGGAGTCCTTAAGAAGTTCATTAAGAAGTGACACTCCGTAATGTGGAAATGAAAATAGGAAGGGGTAGAAATTGATTTTTAGTTAAATCATATTGTTTCTTAAAGACAAACTGTATTAACATTGCTTACAATTCACAATCGATCGCATCTTTTGATTATCATTTTCGAGTGGAGAAATATCCAAATCTATAACATATACAATGGTATTATGATAACTGAAGTAAGATACGAAATGTTTGATTATTTTTCTCGCTCTGTCTCCTTCTATTCCCCCTCCCCAGGAGCGTTAGACGTTTAACGCAACCTTGTTGGAAGTCGCATTAAAAGTATCACTTTAAAATAGAATGTAAAACATTAGGATTTGATTAAGATCTTTGGATATATGTAATAAAACTCTTCAATAACTAACAGCAAATGACTCGCGTTTGCTGTAATTGTATATCTAAGTATTGTTTTCGCTATTCCATAACATAGCATAACATTACGCTTGTATAATTTTATATGACGAACTCAGAAGTGTAAGAAAATATTTTATTCATTTCGTTTCACAGATCACTTTGTCTTGAATCGAAAAAATAATTTAAGACCCAATCACATCAATAAAATATTACCAATTATTTATACTAATATTATAAAGAGGTAAAGTATGTGAGTTTATGACGATGTAGGGCGTAATATCAGGAATTACTAAACTGATTTTGTAAATTCTTTTACCAATAGAAAGCCACGCTATTTGTGAGTATCATATATATATTATTATTATATATATATATTAACCTGAAAAATGAAAACACTTTTTTGTGGAAGTCGGATTTGCAAAGTAAGTTTCTTACGAATGCTGCCTTAACGATGAGAGATATATGATTGAGTTCCAGAGAACATTTGTAGAACTTGATAATGCCTATAAAAAAGTCATGTTGAATAAACTGTTACAGTTGTACGAAATCATCATTTATTAAAAAAAATTAACTGCCTTAAAAAAAAACCAACTTAAAAGTGGTAATTTTTTTCACTCGGTTTTAAAACACATTGCGTCGTAATTAAAAAAAAAATTAAATTCCGATTAGAACATTGAAATATATAAAAATCCAGTGTCATGATGTTTGTCCACAATTAAATCCGAAACTCCACCAATCTTCATAACAGTGGGCACTTATGTATAATTGGCTCCAAGTTCAGAGATATAATAATATTTATATTTCGATTTATGCCCTCAATATTTTTAAATTACTAAAAAAATATTGTCAATGTTGATTATTAATATTAATTGTAAGTTTCATCAAACTCCAACAGATGGCGTTTTAATTTGATTTATTGACGGAAAGCATAAGGTGATTTTGATGGTGGTAGAGCCACGCTGAAACTATTATTGGTACCACCCTCTCATAGAAAACCGACGTGAAGTAACAGTGCTTGCATTGTTGCGTTTCGTTCGCTCAGTGAGAGCGCCGGAGACCCACCTCCCCTTCCCTCACCCTGCCCTCGCCCTTCTCCCCAAAGGGTGACAACGCACTAGCAACTCCTCTGGTGTTGTTAGTGTCTGTGGTCGGTGGTGATCACTTAACATCAGGTGACCCACCTGTTCGCTTGCCACCTAGGACATAAAAAAAAACGTTTTAATTTTGAATTTATATTTCAACTTCAGTTATTTTACGGTGCACGTGTCTTATTCAATTTAACGTGTAATAACTGAACCACAGCAACGCGTGGCCGGGCCAACTAGTAAATATATAAAAATTCAGTGTCACGATGTTTGTCCACGATGAATTCCAAAACTACTGAACTGAACTTCATTTTTTTTTTCGAACTGACTACGCTATTGACCTAGCAAGGTCTCAACATCTTCACCGGACTACTTAACTGATCTTCATGAAAGTTGTAATTTATGTATAATTTGGTCGAACTTCAGTAAATTGTATTCGATTAATGCCCTCAATATTTTTTATTTACAAATGAAATGATTGTCAATATTTATTGTTGTTAGTAACTGTATAGTTTCGATACTCGAGAACAGATGGCGCTTTAAAGTAGTTTTTTGATAGAAAACTGTAGGAAATAAGAAAAAATATTTATTTATCAGTTTTTTTTCAACATAAAAGCGAATCTAAATATATAAAAATCCAGTGTCTTGATGTATGTCCACGATGAACTCCGAAACTACTCAATCGATCCTTATTAAACGTTGGCATTCATGTATAATTTAGTCCCCAACTTGAGGAATTCGATAAATTATACTTTAATCAGAAGTGAAATGATTGATTATTGTTATCAATTGTAAGTTTTATCAAGCTCGAACAGATGGCGCTTTAGATTAGTTTGTTGACAGAAAACTGTAGGACCGACTATTATAGATGACTCATAGATGGCGCCACGTTTAATTTTGAATGTATTATTCGATTTTAATTCAATAACTGAGCCACAGCAACGCGTGGCCCCGTCAGCTAGTGGATTATATAACGAAATAACCAATAAAAATATAAGTAACTTTTAATGAAACATCTACGCGTTCAGTATTTAAGATATACAAATGTTTAAGTCATAATCACATAGATGGCGCTGTCTCATATTTGTAATTTTTGGTGTTTATTTCGTTTTATTTTATTGTTTTATGGTGCGGCAAAAAATGACGCTGTTCAATTTAGGAACTAAATATAATTGTAAAAAAAAAATTGTAGCAAAGTCACAGGGAGGAAGTTAGAGGAGTATAACGCTTTTTCCTTACGTGACGGTTTTTACTATTCAACTTCTAGCGCTAGCTCTGTTAAGGATCTCCGTTCTCTGCAACTTTTAGCAAAATAGTACAAGTTTAAGCTTTTTAAATTTCAAAAAACATATTTCAATATTGTACTTAAGAATCGTACTAAGTTTTTAAGTCCCTTTATTAATTAGGTACTAGCTGTGCCCGCGACTACGTCCACGTGGAACCTGATGTACAAAATAATGACTAAGAAAGTCATCTGAACGTAATTATTCCATTTACTTATCCACTTTTCTCTCGTACTTAAGTCGCGTCCTAATTAAAATTACAATAACTTTTGATAGAGTGGACCGATTTTAATGAAACTAAGACTAAGTTACTCTGCGGGATATGCTTTATGATTTTATTGTATACCCAGTGCTTTAGCAGTGATACGTGTTCATATTATTATTCGATACAAAATATATATAAGAGTTGTTGAGGTATATACATTTGGTACACATATATGTTTCAACAACTCATATATGTATGGATAGTTAGCTTAGTTTAGGTTAGCTTTGAAAGGTAGCGAATTGCATGTATCAGACAACATCCCAAGCCGAGGTGTGCCGCGCACCCTTGAGCTAGTTGTCAAAATAAAATCGGCTGAGTGCTTTAAGCGCTCGCCTTAGTAGTCCGGTCAAAATCAAAATCAAAATATCCTTTATTCAATTTAGGCCCTGAGAAGGCGCTTATGAACGTCAAAGCTACTACCGGTTCGGAAAACAGCCCAGTCATCGAGAAGAACCGGCAAGAAACTCAATTAATTATTAAAATGACTATTAAAAAATAGGGTTGGTGATAGAAGGATGAAAATTCGGGGTTATATGTATTTACTAATGCTGTATCATAAAAAAAAAAAAATTTAATCTAAAATTGAAAAAAATATTTAGTGGTGGATTACCCTTAACATTTAGGGGGATGAAAAATAGATGTTGTCCGATTCTCAGACCTACCCAATATGCAAACAAATTTTCATGAGAATCGGGAAAGCCGTTTCGGAGGAGTTTAACCACAAACACCGCGACAAGAGAATTTTATATATTAGATAACTAGCAGTCGCCCACCACTTTATCTGCGTTTGTATTTTAACAAATGATGATATTATACATTATCTTCGTGCAACTTTCACGGTTTGTGTAATGTACTGCCACACATGTGTTGCCACACGCAAATAGAACCGAGTCAGCATATGTGCTGTAGGAGGTTAGTCCTCCAGCGCTGATTTTCACTCGGGTTCCAGAGCGTTATGTGTGCGCTGAGTGATGGTGTGTAGTGTAACTATGTGGTGCTTAGTATCGCGAAGTTATAATAGTTTGGAAAAAAATAGTCAATATGCGATAATGTAATAAATGTATAATTTATATTACTGTAAAGGTTCATCAAAACCAAGAAGAACTAAAAAGAGTTACAAATGTCTCGTTTATGTAATAATATTAATAGGATTAGACATTTCCACAGAGAGTAAGCAGTAACGACTACATTATCATACAAAACATGTCCAGGTAGTCATAAGGACTACCGATAGAAGTAAAACTCAAAACAATGGAATAACTGTGACCTTTTTTGAAAACATAAATCAATAATAGTCTGATTATTTAAATATAGTAATTTGTAAATTGAAATGATTAACACCTAGTTCTCACATCTATTGGCAGTGGAGCAATAATTATATACATTTTTATACAGTTAATAATAAATCAAACATTCTATGGTATGATGAATATAATAATAAATCTATACTAATACATAAAGCTGAAGACTTTGTCTGTTTGTTTGGTTGAACGCTATCCTTCGGTTTTAAATAGCTCATTTATCGAGGAAGGCTATATAGGCTATATATCATCACGCTTACGCCAATAGAAGCAGAGCACCAATGAAGAATGTTTCAAAATCGGGCACTTTTTTCCTTATGAGAGATCTCATTAGTAGTAGTTATAATATTCGTTCAATAGGACAGGCGAAGGAATTAATCCATACTGCCAATTCTTAAGTTGTTTATATAAGTCTTTATAATCATAAAACAAAATTGTTCAAATAAAGATTTCATTAGCGTTAGTATTATACACGTTGACATGGTAACGTGGTAAGTTTCTATCGCCAAACATTTTCGAAGTTTATTTTGTTTTCCTATGCAAAAAGTTTATACTACTTTTATTTCTAATTTTTTATTTGTTCACTATTACGTATTCTAAAAATAATGTTTGTGTATGTACAATTAAAATAACAACTTTTTGATGAATGGATATGGCTACAAATTACCAAAAAAAAATTTCTTTATACTTTGTCTATATATAGTATATTTTCTCAGTTTGTTTGTTTGTTGCGGGTAATCTCCAAAACCGCTGGACCTATTTTAACGGGAATTTTACTTTTTACTGCCAGAAAGCCGAAACTATAGCGGTTGACATATTCTATCTTATTTGTCCGCGGTTTCGTCCGCATGGCTATTTTCAAAATGGTTGGACCGATTTTCACGGGGTATTCACTGGTAGATAGTAGACCTCATAAAAAGTAATTTAGATTTTTTATTCGCTTTCAGCTGCAGTGGAATATCGGTAATGCTTGAACTGATTTTCACGGAACTTTTACTGGCAGATAACTCACCTTATAAGAAGTAACTTAGACTCTTTTATTTTGTTACTCAAGACTTCGTCCGCAATATCCTACTATATCCTAATTGGTTGGACCGACTTTTATATATATATAGATAAAGTCGGGATGGTGTCGTGGTTTGACCGATAGAATATTAATCCGATATCTGCAGGATCTAGCCCCGGCATCTAGCAACATATTAAAAAAAAAATTAAAAATCTGTTTATTAAAATTTTTTGTACATTTTACAAATATTTTTACAGTGGCAACCAAACTAGGTAGAGCCTGTATCTTGGTAGCCAGAAAACGATTATACAGCGTGTTTTACAAGGAGCACATTAGCGGGCCATACGCTATTGGTGGAAGTTATCGGCTGTTCATTATTCACCCCGGTGTGAGACTACATTGGTGGGAGTTCAGCATATAAAGGGCAATCGCTGATCTGGACGCACTCCTATGTGGAAGTTATTGTAAGGCGAAGCTCTGGCCAAATAAATAGTGACAATATCTACGAAGTGTTCATTGGCAATCCCGACTGCATCGACCCTATACGTGATTAGTGTAACATTTGACAAATAAGTCTATATGCAATCACAAATAAACATACATATTAAACATTTACATACACATTTTATACACATATTCTATACCTCAATATATTCCTATATTATGCAGATACGATTTAACTTTTAACAATTGCTCAGTTTCGTCATAGATAAGAGTGCCCAACCATTTGGAAATTAGACCCTTAGCCGTATGGACCGAAACTTTCTGGATTAAGCAGTGTTTAAGGATTGTTTTATAGATATGGGAAGCCATGAATGTTGAATGTTCCTAATCACTGTGCAAAGGCAGAATTAACTTTGGGTGTCGGAGCACTGAATAAACGACGGTGTAACACCTGGGTATATTCTGGACTATGTAATATTTCTTTATGTTTACTCAGACATACTCTGAGCATAAAAATCTGTCGGACGATGAGGACTTTGCTTTCTCTATAGAGATTGACAGTTGGAAACCTGTACGGCTTTCTGAGCATGACTTTTAGCACAGAACGCTGTGCTCTTTCAACTTGAATTATGAATTTTTATTAAATATATTAAATTATTGAATATTTTTCGGAATTCGCTTACTTTTATCAAATAAAATTGGTAACAATATCGGCAGACGGTGAAGGAAACCGTCGTGAGGAAACCTGAACCTGAGGAATGTTCTTGTAATACCATCGTATGTGGCTAAAAATATAGAACTGTTGATTTCTCGCAGTTCGAAATCGCGGATACGGATTGGCGTGGTGATTATGCCCATACCTACCTAAGAAGAGGCCTATGCCCCTGCTGTAGGTCTCTTACAGGCTGATAATAATGATGATAAAGATTTGTAGTAAAAAAAACCGCGTTTTTAGATTTATTATTAATTAATAAATATATAAATATTAATTAATGGTGGTAGAGCCACGTTGAAACCATAACTGGTTTCAGCATGAATGGGCCGGCTCGCTCGGGGTAGTACCACCCTCTCATAGAAAACGAAACGAAACGAAAACGAAGACGTGAAGTAACAGTGCTTGCATTGTTGCGTTTCGATGGGTTAGTGAGAACGCCGGAGGCCCACCTCCCCTTCCCTCTCCTCTCTCCTCTCCCTCTCCTTCCTCTAACCCTTCCCCCCAAAGGGTGGCAACGCACTTGCGACTCTTCTGGTGTTGTTAGTGTCCATGGGCGGTGGTGATCACTTAACATCCGGTGACCCACCTGTTCGTTTGCCAACTATGACATAAAAAAAAAAATTGTTATGTTTAAAAAATGACCTAATATTTTTTTGAAGTGAAAACTACTTTAGGCGCTGAGCGGTATTTTTGGCAGGAGATAAATTTATAATTTCCCTTCATGACATGCTACGTAAGCATGACCAGTCGTATTGCGCTTGCGTGGCTTACTACAGACTAGCGAAGCGTAGTATAGGGGCCTGTGTACATGTAATATTGATATTTTGCATCTCATCATACGTTTGATTGATGAATAGGCTTTATAGAAATGTATATAATTATTGCTCCGAGTGACAATAGATATGAAAACCATGCTAATGTTAATAATTTCAATAGACAAATTTTGAAATTTGAATATCGTCATTCACACTATAATTCATATGAAAATTCAATAGTGAACGCATTTATTTCATTGTTTTCAGTTTTATGACTGCCTCGGTTTTTTTTTCGGACAGACTCTGATCAATATTATCTCTTATAAGTTGATAATAATGGGGAATTCTAGTAAAATGAACGAGCTTTTAGATTTAGCAACTAAAAACGACTTAATGTTTTTTTTTTCAAACAGACACTGATCAATATTTAGCCGATATTTTCACGAATGTATTCCCGTCTGAATTTTAGAAGGTCAAATCGATTTACATATTTATAAATTTTTGTTCCCCTGTTTCCGCGTATCTTCACGTGTTAGGGGTCCTTTTAAGTTTAAAAAAAACGACTGGAGTATATTCACAGTGGAATGAGGTCGGAAAGTTATTGTGTTATCTTACAATAATATAGCTATTTACATGCATTGCGACGAATATAATTCATAAGTCTGGAAGAGACACGCACCATCATCTTCTTCTTACCATTATCCCACCTAAGTAGAGTGGGCATAACATGTTTTCCTTTTCCACTCTCTTCTATCGTATGTCATCTCAGTATTCACACCTTTTACACACGTATCGTTTTATACACAATCCATCCATACCTTTTTCAGTCTTCCTCTACTCTTATATCCATCGACCGTCATACTCAAAGCTTTTCTAGTTACATGGTCTTCATCACTCATCATGACATACCCAGACCATGCTAACCGGCTACTCCTTAACTTCTCGATTACTGGTGCTATTATCAAACTTCATATATATATATATATTTATGTCACAGGTGGCAAACGAACAGGGGATGTGATGTTAAGTGATCACCACCGTCCATGGACACTAACAACACCAGAGGAGTTACAAGTGCGTGGCCACCCCTTGGGGGGAAGGGTTAGGGGAGGGAGTGGGAGAGGAGCGAGGAGAGGTGAGGGGAAGTGGTTCTCTGGCGCTCTCACTGACCGAACGAAACGCAACGATTCAAGCACTGTTACTTCACGGCAGTTTTCTATGAGAGGGTGGTACTACCCCGGACGAGCCGACCCATTCATGCTAAAACCAGTAATAGTTTCAGCGTGGCTCTACCACTATTATATTGTATTCATTCCTAATCTTATCAAAATATCCTTTATTCAATTTAGGTCCTGAGAAGGGGCTTATGAACGTCAAAGCTACTACCGGTTCGGAAAACAGTCCAGTCATCGAGAAGAACCGGCAAGAAACTCGATCTGGTTTATTTTTCCATGTCATATATTTGTACAGTAACATAAATATTTACATTCGTTATTAGTGGATGCACAGAGAGGGGCGTCATTTCCAGACGTCACAATCGTTCACGTATTGATCCACCCTATCGATTCTAGTTACACCACACATTCCCCTTATCATTCGCATCTCTGCAACATGTAGTTTTCTCTCATCCGTCTCTTTCGTCTCTCTCTCTCTAGATGTACATCGTATCACTTATATTAACGAAATCTCACTATCTCCTAGATAGTGTTATCGAAATTCAGTATCTGCTACACGTCGTGCACCCTGCTGATTAACGAACGAGGCAATGGCGAAAGCGGGCTGGTTGGGTTTTACAACTTGACTGGGTCAACCACCATGTATATGGCAAAAAGCCCGTCATAGTGATTCGCTTCTGCGGATCACGTTTCGGGATCAGCCTGTGCATATCCAGTTTTACGCAGGCCGGCATGACAGCGGCGACGGGTGTTGGGTAGTTTCTCTCTCGGTGGTCGCCATTGTTTTTGGATTTCAGGTTTATAATATTAGTATAGATTACAACTTTTCTCTCGTACTTACCTCGAGCCGTCATACAAAGTACAATAACTATTGATAGACCTGACCGAATTCCATGAAACAAAGACTAAGTTATTCTCGAGGTTTGCTTAACGAATTCTTATATATTTTGTACAAAACATAAATAGTTACATTCATTTATAGTGTATGCACATTAAGGGGCGTCATATCCAGACGTCACAGCCGTTCACATATTGATCCACCCTATAATAATAGCTTTTAGGTATTTAAGACCCGCTTGACATACATTCAAACTTGCTATCTGACAAATCAGTAATGTACTTTGTTATAAAATCTAACATTATGTTACACTAATCACGTATAGTGTCGATGCAGTCAGGAATGGCAATAAATACTCCGTAGATACTGTCACCATTTATTTGGCCAGAGCTTCGCCTTACAATACTTGTTAGATAATGTGCAGATATCACAGACATCTTGCCTTTTAAAGGCCCATCTATATAAGTCAAAGCGATTACTATTCATACATAATTCCGCAAAATAATTTAAGTAACACAAAATTAATAAAGTGTGAACAAATTAATGCTATTTAAGCTATACAACAATTTTATATAATAATCCTTATTTATGTATCTCGAATGTGTTTACTAATCTATTTCGACATGTAGATCAGCGACATCTAGCCTTTCATGGCCGAACTATGAAGTCAAAGAATATACATTTATTATTCATAATGATCAAACTAATGATTCAATTCTATATAATGATATTCTTATTTACGTCTTATTAAAATCTATATAATAATAATTATTCTTATTTATTATCTTTATTATGGTGGCGCTAGTTTCAATGTGTCTCTTAATATGGTGGCGCTAGTATCAGTGTGTATCTTTAATATGATGGCGCTAGTGTCAATGTATATTTATAATATGATGGCGCTAATATCAATGTTCCGGTCGTGTTGTAGTCTCGTCTCTTGAATGTGATGCAGCGGCACCGGAGGTGGGTGCTAACAACTATTACTTTTTTTTTTCTTCATATCTGCAGACTCTCGGTCCGCACCATTTTTTTGCTATCGTTTTATTTAATATGTAAGTTAAAAATCGTATTTGTGAGCATCTATTGGGTAGTTTAATTTTTTTTATTTATATATATATATATATTTATTTAACTGTTTTAGACGTTATTGCCTTTATGGCGGTTTCATTCCAGTCCCCTGTCGCCATCTTTAAGTTATAATCCACAATATGCCGCGCCGGAGCGTCCATGGCCCGATGGATGAACCTACTAACCGCGTCATCAGTCACGTCGGTATAGTAGACACAGGTGTGAGTGTGTCTGGATATTGCCACTATAGCATGTGAAACACTATCGTGGATTTGCATCCTTCTGCCCTTTGTTTGCAGGATCATCACCGATTTGAAGGTCAATCCCTGAGATTCGTGGACTGTCAGAACACACGATCCTTCCCCTGCCCCGTAGCCCTTGTTTATCAGGGCTTTTATCTCTTCTTGTGTGTACCAGGAAGAGAGTGTCAGGGGTGTATGAGGATATTTGTTCGCCCTGATAGCCCTTGACTAGACTATTAGACTAGACTATATACTTTAAAAACTTAAAAATTCTATTAGTGTTAGATAACTCCTTTATTGTGGAAGGCTGTAGGCTATATATCATCACGCTATGCCCATTAGAGCGGAGCACCAATTTAGAATTTCTCAAAATTGTTTCTTTTTCTTTTTAAGAGCTTCAACTGTGTGTCAGCGTTAACTCAAAGCAACATTCACACGCACGAAGTCGTGGGAATAGGTAGTCATCCCTTAAAAGGTACTGTTCTATTAAAGCCCGGGCAAAAGTTATTACAAAAATGTTTTTTTTTTTCAAATTTTAGTCGCAGTTCCAGAGATTCCGAACTCCTGAGCGTTATATTTGTACTAGCTGACTTCGCCTCTATTATTATCTCAATTGTTTTGTTATATCTCAAAAGGATTAGGCAGCGTTTTCAATAAAAGCTCCCAGGCGGCTCGACTTTTTCGAAAATTTATCGTTATATGTCAACCAAATTAGAAAAAAATCTTGACAAATTATATACCAAAACCTTCCTCGTGAAGCACTTTATCTATTAACGAAAACCACATGAAAATCCGCTACGTAGTTTTTGAGTTTATCGCGAACAGACAGACAGACAGACGCATTTTTTTTTTGAACTGACTATGCTATTAACCCGGCAGGGTCTTTACAGCTTCACCGGACTACTAAGGCCGAGCGCTTAGGGCACTCAGCCGATTTTGGGTTTTAGGTAACATACACAAGGGTGCACGCACACCTCGGCTTGGGCTGTTACCTGAAAAAAAAGTCGCGTCTGACTTAGTTAACTATTCTGAGCTATTCATACATATATACATTTGTGAACCATACAATCGAAATTGCATGATTCACAAATGCATACGTGTATATTGGAATGAAATAACAGACAGACGCAGCGAACGACTTTTATAATACGTAGCGATGGAGTTAATTCAAGTACTTACAGTTGTTATAGCAGCTTAAATCCAACAAATGCAATCGAAGAACACGGAACCCTTATTCGTTGATTTTTAATCGACGAAAAAAAAATATTGTGCGCATATGGAAAATAATAAAAAACACTGTATAAATTGGGTCAAACGGGCCAGCCGATGAAAAAATTCATAAAGTATTCGCATCCGGCATTCGTATATTCGTGTTAACACGAGCGTCTTAAAGTAAAAACAAAGGCCGGGTAGTTTTTTTTTATAACAAAGAACAAAACAATGGAATTAGTAAATATTCGACATACGCACTTGTAATTTTAAAAAATAAGTTATCTGTCACGTCGTGTGACATCGAGGTGTCATTTTATTTGTTTTTATTTTTCTATTATAGTATTCATATTTTATATTTTTATAATGGTTTATTATATCTAATAATATTATTATTACTGAGAATACTCTGAAACAACGAATCCTGAAAAAAAACCCAGAAAGTGCAGTCCTCGGGAATAGTCGAAAGTTGGCTAGTTTTCTGTTCCATAAAAATGGTAGGTAGTATAGCGAGCAAACCATAATCTTGAAGAACTTCGTTTTTAACCGGAACGAAAAATTGTAAGGCTAAAGGAGCCCATCAGACTTCGTAACTATATAATAATAATCATAGATACAGTGGTCCAACAAAATAATCCCAAAGAGGGTTGATGTCAGGCAGGCGGCCGATCGTCGTAGCTGGACCGGGGAGGATGGGTCGGGGGACCCATCTTCCCATTGCACAGGTCCGGCGGAAGGAGGAGACGGCCGGTGTGTACCCGGCTGTCTCCTAACAAGACGGGGCCCGGCGGCGGCGCTTTCGCTACTGGGCCAACTGCTGGGGCGGCACGATGAAGTCTATAGAGATCTCGTGCCACCCCAACTATAGCGGCAGACGTACACCGTGGGGTTTTAGTCCGTACGACTCGGACATAACCCACCCTCTCCCCCGGGAGGGTGGCGTATCCATAAGGGATTTCCCCACGTTAAAAAAAAAAAAAGGCTGCCGATCGTAAAAATTAAGCCAAATCATATACCACAACATGACAAACATGTTGTACCGACCCTACTTATGTGGGATAAGGGTAAGAAGAAGAAGAAGGTTATCTCTACATTCGGTTTACAGACAATAATTTTACTTAATAACGTCATAAGAAATCATTGGTGAAAAATGCATACTTTAATGAATTTAATTATTTTATATATAGATAGTTTTTTCCCGCGACTTCGTTCGCGTGGAATGGTTACTTTAGGCTGACGCTAACACACAGCAGAAGCTCTCAGAAGGAAGAGACCCTGATTTTGAAACATTCTTCATTAGTGATCCGCTCCTATTGGTCTTAGCGTGATGATATATAGCCTATAACCTTTCTCGATAAATAAGCTATATAACACTGAAAGGATTTTTCAAATCGGACCAGTAGTTCCTGAGATTACCCCTACAACGTCACAAACTCACAAACTTTACCTCTTTATAATATTAGTATAGATATATGCTATTAAATATATTATAAAATATGTTTACTTTTTTATATAATATATTTCAACACAGGTATACAATATAATGTAGTAGGACAACTAGCATAAAACTAAATTAAACCGCAATGTTATCGACAAAAAAAAAAACGTTTATTACGTAAACGTATATACATACCACGTAAACGTATATATATACCACTTAATTTTATTCAAAGTTATGAGTTTTTGATTTATCTAAATGATTAAAAACCATAAAAGATACACGTAAGGCGTGTGAAGGGAAAGTTTACATTACTTTTGGTGGATAAATTATTATTTCTTTGAAATTTGAATACGGTTACTGATAAAGTTAATTTTCAATTTTTATTTTTAAGTTTCCTATAAATAATAAGATTTATCTAAATGAACAAAAAAAATCGTGGCTAAATAAAGTATCCATTTTTTACTATCGTCGATTGATTGATTGCTCCATTTGTCGACGTTAAATTTATGTGGAAGTGTGCAGTGGCCAACGATTTGTTAATCTTTATTAGCACCCGGGGAGCATGTGCAAGGGAATGAGAGGTACACTTACTGCAGATGCGAGTAACTCCAGCCCCAATAGTATAGAAATGGATACGGTAGCTAAAATACATCGAAGACCCACGGAGCCTATCCCGGCAAAAGGTATAGGGAGAGATGGTGTAGGCCATAATGAAAAAAGGTGCAGTTCTAAAAAGGGATGCACCATGAAAAGAAAGCATTTTTATGAAACCATAGCATAGCTTTTCCTTATAATTGCCTGGATTGCTACCACTTCCAAATGGAAAATCTATCTCCAAGCACCTATAAGTGTATCTCGTCTACTGTACTTGTTAGTCCCCAGGCTTAGCGTGTTTACATCTTAAACTATATTCCAAACTAGCTGTTACCCGCGGCTCCGCACGCTCTTTTTTAAAATGTATTAAAGAAATTTCTTTTTCAAAAACATTTGTAACTTCGACACGAACGCCATCTACTGTAACATGTAACGTGTACATTAGATATATGAATACTAATAATATATCGAATGGGATGGGATTTATCATCAGCAACATACCTGGAACTTCAACCTACTATATACCAAACTCAGTGCTCACTAACACTATATAAGAAAGTAATGAAAATTATAAGCTATACATTATCGAACAATATATCTTAAATCTTTTATTTTATAGATAGATATAATATGCCCGTATTGTCGATATACTTAAGTTATTCTTATACGTTGCTATAATAACTGAGTTATGTAGAAGCAAACGTGGTAAATAAGACAATATGGCCGCCAAATTGACCAAAAAGATGATATAATTCATATTACATACAAATATATGACTTTCAATTATGTATATTTATTCTTGGAGTCAGTAAGGCACACGTCTCACGTCATCAATTTCACATGGACTAATACATAGGTAGCAGTCAATCACTACATAGTGTACCAATTCAAATAAAAAGAGAATCATTAAAATCGGTTCATAATTAACTAAAATATCGATTAACATGCATGAAAAAAATATATACAACCGAACATAGTAACCTCCTCCTTTTTCGAAGTCGGTTAAAAAAGTCCTCTGTCAGCTTATCTGTTCGCGATAAAGTCAAAAACTACCATTTTCATGCTGTTTTCACCAGTAGATAGAATGATAATTCATGGGGAAGGTTTAGGTATAATTTGTCAAAGTTTTCATTTTATTATCCGGGCGCGACAACGTCTTCCGAGCCCGCTAGTTATCTGCCCGTAAAAGCCCCGTGAAAGTCGGTCCAATCAATTAGGAGATAGTAGGATATTGCGGACAAAGTCTTGAGAAACAAAATAAAATAGTTACTTCTTATAAGGTGAGTTATCTTCCAGTGAAAGTCCCGTGAAAATCAGTTCAAGCATTACGGATATTCCACTGCGGCCGAAGGCGAATAAAAAACCTAAATTACTTTTTATAAGGTCTGTTATCTACCAGTAAATACCCCGTGAAAATCGGTCCAACCATTTTGGAAATAGCCATGCGGACGAAACCGCGGACAAATAAAATAGAACATGTCAACCGCTATAATTTCGGCTATCTGGCAGTAAAAAGTAAAATTCCCGTAAATATAGGTCCAGCCGTTTTGGAGATTACCCGCAACAAACAAACAAACAGAGAAATATACTAATATAAAAATATAGACAAAGTATAAAGAAATTTTTTTTTGTTCATTTGTAGCCTTAGCCATTCATCAAAAAGTTGTTATTTTAATTGTACATACATAAACTTTATTTTTATAATACGTAATAGAGAACAAATAAAAAATTAGAAATAAAAGTAGTATAAACTTTTTCCATAGGAAAACAAAATAAACTTCGAAAATGTTTGCGATAGAAACTTACCACGTTACCATGGCAACGTATATAATACTAACGCTAACGAAATCTTTATTTGAACAATTTTGTTTTATGATTATGAAGACTAAGAAAATAATAATGATGGATAAAATAATGTACGACATATTATATAGAAGATTTGGCGCTTATGCCTTTATTGTAACTTAGACATGGAATAAAATTGATTAAAGGATATATAAGAAATACCTATATTGACAACTTCAGAATTGGCAGTATGGATTAATTCCTTCGCCTGTCCTATTGAACGAATATTATTACTACTACTAACGAAATCTCTCAAAAGGAAAAAAGTGCCCGATTTTGAAACGTTCTTCATTGGTGCTCTGCTTCTATTGGTCTTAGCGTGATGATATATAGCCTGTAGCCTTCCTCGATAAATGAGTTATTTAAAACCGAAGGATTTTCTCAAATCGGACTGGTAGTTCCTGAGATTATTAATTACTTTTTTAAGGTCTGTTATCTACCAGTAAATACCCCGTGAAAATCGGCCCAAAGTAATGCGGACGAAGCCGCGGACAAATAAAGTAGAATATGTCAACCGCTATAATTTCGGTTATCTGGCAGTAAAAAGTAAAATTCCCGTTAAAATAGGTCCAGTCGTTTTGGAAATTACCCAGGACAAACAAACAAACAGACAAAATATAATAATATAAAAATATAGACAAAGTATAAAAAAAGTTTTTTTTGGTCATTTGTAGCCATATCCATTCATCAAAAAGTTGTTATTTTAATTGTACATACACAAACTTTATTTTTATAATACGTAATAGAGAACAAATAAAAAATTGGAAATAAAAGTAGTATGAACTATTTGAATAGGAAAACAAAATAAACTTCGAAAATGTTAGCTTTGATACTTACCACATAACTTCAGAATTGGCAGTATGGATTAATTCCTTCGCCTATGAACTATTTGAATAGGAAAATAAAATAAACTTTGAAAATGTTAGCTTTGATACTTACCACATAACTTCAGAATTGGCAGTATGGATTAATTCCTTCGCCTGTCCTATTGGACGAATATTATTACTACTACTTAACACGTTACCATGGCAACGTATATAATAATAACGTAATTGCTCAAAAGCAAAAAAAGTGCCCGATTTTGAAACATTCTTCATTGGTGCTCTGCTTCTATTGGTCTTAGCGTGATTATATATAGCCTATAGCCTTCCTCGATAAATGAGCTATCTAAAACCGAAAGACTTTCTCAAATCGGACTGGTAGTTCCTGAGATCATAGCGTTCAACCAAACAAACAAACAAACAAACAAACTCTTCAGCTTTATATATTAGTATAGATATGGGCCTGCGGCAATGGACACGGGCACTTTCATTATCACTTTTTTTTTACCTGAAGGAATCCCTAATGGTTACACAGCCCTCCCGGGGGAGAGTGGGTTATGTCAGATTAGCACGGACTGAAACCCCATGGTTGCCCACTATCGGGCAGGGGTAAGGGATGACAAGGCACTCCTCATGTTGCCCCGGCATCCGACGGAAACTCACGCATCTCTGCCAGGCCACGTCCGTCACTCTGGCAACTCTTGCACAGGACCATGTGATTAAGGGGTATTAGAGTTCTTCAGGGCCCTCTTCCCTCTTAAAACCACATGTCGGGCAACTATTGCCCACAGTCCCTGCCGATTCGGCGAAAAGTATTGCAGAGATAATTTCTACCCATCTGGCTTAATGGTGCGAAAGGAACACCGAGGGGTGTTTAGTTAGTACAAATCTGGCATTCCCATTTATTTCGCCCGGCGAGGTGGACAAACGTTAAAACCATAATTGTATGAGTATATCTAATTATATATCATTTATATATAATTATATGTAAACTATATATAACTGTATATAATTATATATATATTTTTTGCCCGGGTGGGTACAGCCAAGAATACCTGTCTACAGTCTACACTATAAAAAGGGCCGTTCATGGAAAATTCTTATACTTTGTTTCGTCTAACCCCCAGTCGCCAAATCCGTACCGAGCCATAAGGATCTTCGTTAAAAACAAAGATGAAGAATGGTTAAATGGTTTACATTATGGTGACGTATAAAAAAGTCTTCCTAAACCAATATATAAAAAGGAACTAAGTAAATAAATTCAATAACGAAGACCTCGATGGCTCCCAATATAAGCATGGCGATGGACATGTGCTCAGGGTGTCCCAATTCCACGTGAATTTGGAAGGCTTCCTGTAGACTCGAATTGTAAAATAATTGTTCTAATTTTTTTATAGGCTTTGTTGGTGAGATCTTGTAAATCGATCCTCGCTTGGTACCATGCCCAACTTATGCTTAAACTTGGACTTTTAATATAACTACATACACCAAAATACAAGATATGGGGAGGAACAACCTTTACATTAAACTCCTATACAAGGAAAAAAAGTAAGAACATTAAAACTTAGGCTGTCTATTCTTCAGAAATAATTGGTTCTCTGTAAAGTCGTGATTCGTGAGAAGAGAGTCGTGAAGATTGTGCCGGTTTTTTGCGAAATCCAGCTTTCCAAGGTTCTCTTACGGACATACATTAAATTGTCAAGAATGTATTAGGACGGCAGAGTCAAGATACCGTATTCCTTGACCTTGGTCTTTAAGGATTCGCAATGTCCTAAGTAATATAATATATATTGATATGATATTGTTACCTATTAAGAAAATGCACAGACAGCCTTATATATAAATTTATTATTATCAACGTCAAAAATGGAGGTCAAAGAATTTAATTATTCCGAATAAAGGGCCAACCTTTACGGCTCCTAATATTTCTAGGTCAATTGGAAAATTTCTTTGTTTCAAATACATTTTTGTACCGCGCACCTTGATTCTACAATAACGGCTGATCCATGAACTTTGTTCTTCTGTTTAATTTCTATTATATATAAATACAATTATAGAGATCTGTCGTTATGCGCATCATGCATAAAGTTTTCGATAGATTTATTAATATATTTTCTTTATAGTTTAAAAATTATATTTGTTATTATAATATGTTATACTATATACTAGCTGTGCCCGCAACTACGCGAAATTTCAATTATAAACAAAGTGATTAATAAAGTCATATGATTATAACGTGTATTAAAATCAGGTTTCAGATCTGATGAGATATATATATATATATATATATTATACCGGTGTATAAACTATTACCATAGCAAATTTCATCAAAATCAATCGAGTAGTTTTTGCGTGAATCCCGTACAAACGACGGGCAAACTGACAAATTTTTTAAAAACTATCGAAATGTGTTCTGTCATTAAATATTATAGTGGACGGTACTTTGCACTTCCACCTGGAATATATTGGCCGCTACCACGTCTCACTGCGACAAAAAACGTTTGAGTTTATTTGTCCGAGTGTACCTGAAAGAGATACATCTGAAACTAGTAATAGAGAGAGAGGGAGCGAAATATTATAACTAAAACAATAAAAGTAATTGAAAACGCGTTCCTTGGCTGGACGTTTTTTGTTGCAGTAAGACGTGGTAGCTGCCAATATATTCCAGGTGTAAGTGCAAAGTAACGCCCACTATAATTTTTAATTATGGATTTCAGCAAAGTAACGCCTTCCTCATTGAAATGTTCTGGTCATTGATTCTAAGCCCCAACCAAGTTTTTTTTTTTATTTTGGGGTGACCTTGCTTACGTCGGTATTTATTATAGACCACGTCGGTGGCGTGTTCGATGTAATATGATGACATGACGCGAAAACATGACGCGCATGTTTTAAATTTAATTAAAGAAATATAAACTTATGAGTAAGTGTGTACATTACAGAGATGCTATTTCAAAAATATTTGTAAGTATGACACGCACGCCATCTACTGTAACTGTGTCACATTGTATCATCACATTGTATCAAATGGGATGGGATTTATCATCAGCAACATACTTGGAAGTTTAACCTACAATATATCACCCTCAGTGCTCACTTAGGCTATATAAGAAAGTAATAAAAATTTTAAGCTATACATTATCGAACAATAAGTGCTAAATCTTTTATTATATAGATATAATAAGCCCGTATTGTCGATATAATTAAGTTAGTCTTATATGTTGCTATAATCCCTGTGTTATGTACGCGGTAAATAAAACAAAATGACCGCTAAAATTGTCAAAAAAAAAAAAAAAATTTAAATTACATAAAAACATATGACTTTCAATTATGTATTCTTGAAGTCCAGTAAAGCACACGTCTTACGGGGTTCTTTTTACAATAAACAACATATTTTTGATGAATTTCACACGGACGAATGCACGGGTAACAGTCCAACTAATAAAATAGAATATGTCAACCGCTATAATTTCGGATATTTGCCAGTAAAATTCCCGTTAACATAGGTCCAGCCGTTTCGCACATAACGCAGAACAAACAAACAGACAGACAAACTATAATAATATAGAATACCGACAAGATTACTACAAGGACAAGGATACTATTGTTTTCTTTCCTGATTTTAATAGCCATTGAAGACAAATGTGGATACCTATTCAAATACACCTACTCAAATACCTATACAGCTTAGCCGGTCGTTATAACAGATCGAATTCTCCGAAATATTAGTTAAATGTGGTCGTTTTATGAGGTATGTCGTTATTAGCAATGTCGTATAAAGCAATGTTTTTAATAAGGCGGCCATATAGCATTCAGGCGGGACCTTTTTTTTTTTTATGTCATAGGTGGCAAACGAACAGGTGTGTCACCTGATGTTAAGTGATCACCACCGTCCATGGACACTAACAACACCAGAGGAGTTGCTAGTGCGCTGCCACCCTTTGGGGGAATGGTTAGGGGTGGGAGAGGGAGAGGGAGAGGAGAGAGGAGAAGGGAGGGGAGGTGGGCCTCCGGCGCTCTCACTGACCGAACGAAACGCAACAATGCAAGCACTGTTACTTCTCGCCGGTTTTCTATGAGAGGGTGGTACTACCCCGGACGAGCCGACCCATTCATGCTGAAACCAGTAACAGTTCCAGCGTGGCTCTACCACCATCAAAAAACCTTTGTTCTAGGTTATTATAACCGGCATGTTGTTCTAAACGATGTCGCAGTAAACGGTTTTGAATATACTTGTTTTACTGAGCACTTTGTCACAGTTTCTAGTATTTAGATCATGCAGTTGTTTTACGAAACCCAGCATTTAAAAGGGTTTGCCGATCTATATCAAAGTATCAAGAATGTATTGGAAGGGCAGGGTTAAGATACCAGGGCCCGCGAGGACGATCCTCTAAGTGGCCCTCTCCGCCAACGGAGGACAAGAAGGAGGAGGCGGCAGTTCGACCGCCTCCTCCCGCCAACGTAGCCGGACCTAGGGAGGGTGGGTCGGGGGGCCCATCTTCCCATTGCACAGGTTCGGCGGACGGAGGAGACGGCCGGTGTGTACCCGGCCGTCTCCTAACAGGACGGGGCCCGGCGGCGGCGCTTTCGCTGCTGGGCCAACCGCTGGGGCGGCACGATGAAGTCTTTAGAGATCTCGTGTCGCCCCGACTATAGCGGCAGACGTACACCGGGGGGTTTTTAGTCAGTAGGAGTCTGACATACCCTCACGCTGCCCCCGACGGCGTGAGGGTATCCATGTAGGATTTTCCACCCGTTACAAAAAAAAAAAGGGTTAAGATACCAATTTCCTGAAACTTGGTTCTTAATGATTCGCGAGGTCCCAAATCGTATATTGGTCGAACTGCCCGTTTCTGTAATAACAGTGTCTACCTCAGAAGCTGTCATAAAATATTAAGTTGCGGAAGTATGTAAAGTATATATAAACACAGATAGATATACGTTATATATCTTATATATTAATACGTGAAGCCAAAAATTTGTAGCACTTTTTAAACGAATTGCGCGAACGGATGAACTTGAAATTTAACATAGTTAAAGTTTATATGCAGGAGAAGCGCACAAAGATATTTTTTTATATATAAAATTCATGACAAACATATTAAATTAATTAATTAAAATATACATTACTCACACTGTTTGAATGACACAGAACATATACATTATACACACATGTAAATACAAAAGATGTTTTGACATCTTTCATTTTACTCTTACGTTCCAATTACCATTTTATATACTACATTCAATATTTTTAACATGACTGACGTTTCACCCCTTTCATGCTCTTTGAAATAAACTGGTCAAACTGTAGGTTAATTTAATCTTTATATATAAAAAAATCAATCTTTGTACCTTTGTCCGCTATGCATGCCGAAACTACTGAATAGATTGTGATAATAATTTAGGGGGGTATTCTGGGGACGCTCGAGAGTGTTCCTGTATCAAAATTAAAAATAAATCAATATCAGAAAAAATAATATATATCAAAAAATGGTTATAATTATGCGATAAACTTACGATTATGCAAATTCAACCTTACCCGAATGATTTAAAGTTGTTTTTACAAGAACGCAAGCGACGCGAGACTATTTGAAATTAGTGCATAATCCAAAATTATGCGCTCATTTTTGTGTGCCGGTTGTGATTCGTTAAGTGTGCATCTTGGGTTTTTGTATATCAATGACAATAAAGATTGAATAAATAATATATCTTCTTCTTTTTAGTACATTGCAGTGAAATGTTCTAAATTTTCGATTATAGAATCGAAATGTAGTGTATAGATATTTCGAACCACTTTTCATTTAAGGAGGCTTTATCACAGGACAAATTAAAAATAATATATGGCATCCTCGATCCATTCTCTTAAGTAACTGACATGTGCATGACCTATCTAAAAATTCTAATGAGGTTTGTTTGTGAGGAGAAATTTGGGACGACATGTGAGACTGTAGGGTTAGCGATTTTACAATTTATTTTGTTTTATTTCACTATAATTTTGATTGAACTATTACAGACTGCACGTGAACTCGATGTTATAAATAGCGGATGAGTCATCGATCGCGGGAACCAAAAACAACGAGGTCTGTAACACGTCACAATGTTGCCACTAGAAAAGAGGTTTACGACCTTATTTCTCATAGACCAATTTCAAAAGTTAGCTGGATCCGGTGGCTATATTTCTACCATATTCTCAAAACGTTAATTAGATCTAACAATGGAAACTTGCGTTTATGTAAGTCATGTAAGTAAATGTCAAACAAGTTCACGTAAGTTGCAATCACACACACCACAAATTGTATTTCATGCCTTTGCATGTCTTTTTTTTTTTATTGTAGCACTGCAAAGTGACTGCACTTTGCCTGCTGGTAAGCACAGTACAGTCCAAAAACAATAGCGACCACCGAGTGACACTCTATCCATCGCTGGTCGCCGCTGTCATGCCGGCCTGCGAATAGCTGGATATGCACAGGCTGATCCTGAAACGCGATCCGCGGAAGCGAATCACTATGACGGGCTTTTTCGCCATATACATGGTGGTTGCGACCCAGTCAGGCTGTAAAACCCTACCACCCCGCTTTCGCCATTGCCTCGTTCGTTATTCAGCAGGGTGCACCACGTGCAGGTGAGGTTGGCTTGGGTGTCTCAAGTCTTATGATGTTATTTGACACCCCTTACACCCCATGTCTGAACAAGGGTTGTGGTCGGTGGCAGCGGCAGAGGCGGCGCTTTATAAGTCACGTTGTAGTGAATATGTAATATGCAAGTTTTTACAATTAAGAGTCTCCGTGCTTCTTAAAATATTATCTGCCTATATTATAGGTGAAGTCAAGCCAATATTTATGTTCTTCAATATCGTAAGCAGATATATTTTCGCGGTATATTGGTTGCATGTATTTACAAGTTAAAACCGATTGTTTCATTGAAATCGCTAAAAACTGCACTTGCGGTGGTTAGAATTAGGTTACTTGGATGATTAGTTGTTGGTCAATGCCCAGAAAACTGTGCTGTGTGAGAAAAGTCACGCTATTTTCACTTCTCAGAATCGGATTTGTATGGAAAAGGCTCGTCTATTTTTGGTTATCAATCCTCTCTCTAGATGGCACTGTTACATAATTTTTTTGACAAGTTTGATAATTAAAGATGGTCCACGACAATTAATTTTGACATTTCCAACTGACCACTTTCAAATATTTGTTTTCATTCTCTTTGTTTGAGTATCTGTTACGAGAGTGTGCTCCCTTAAATTTTCTTGCCTGCCACAAACAATTTTATCTTTATTTATTTTTATCTATTTTTATCTAATTTTACTCTTGCATATACATACTCTGCTGAATAACGAACGAGGCAATGGCGAAAGCAGGGTGGCAGGGTTTTACAGCCTGACTGGGTCGCAACCACCATGTATATGGCGAAAAAACCCGTCATAGTGATTCGCTTCTGCGGGTCGCGTTTCGGGGTCAGCTTGTGCATATCCAGCTTTTCGCAGGCCGGCACGACAGTGGCGACCAGTGATGGATAGTGTGTTAATCGGTGGTCGCCATTGTTTTTGGATTGTACCGTGCTTACCATCAGGCACAGTGCAGTCATTTTGCCGTGCTACAATATAAAAAAACATCCAATCGATTTAGATTTAGATTAGATTTTACGATGAATGTATTCATTACAAATAAAAATGGTTAAAAACTTGTATACGCAGTACCGCTGTATGCATACATACATAGCTATAAATGTACATTTACAACCAACAGATATTAGTTCGAAACTGGTATTATAGAGGCGCTGATTGGAAAGAACGAGTACGACCTCTATTTATATAGCGTACTCTGTGATAATAGTTACCTAAGTAAATGAGTTCAAAACGAAAATTAACAACACTAACATACGCTGATAAATTAAAAGCGATAAAACTGGTGAAAAGTGGATTAAAAATGAAAGATGTTGGGGCTCAGTTTGGAATATACGAAAGTACATTATCACTTATAATTAAAAAACTAGCTGAACTCTTGAAGAAAAGAGAATCTGGAGAAAATCTTTTATGTAAGAGGAAGAATAGCTGAATTCCCTATTTTGGAGTAATGGCTGGAAAATAAACAACACTAACATACTCTGATAAATAAAAGCGATAAAATCGGTGAAAACTGTATTAAAAAGGAAAGAAGATGTTGCGGCTCAGTTTGGAATATACGAAAGTACATTATCACTTATTATAAAAGAAGCTGAACTCTTGAAGAAATGAGAATCTGGAGAAAGTCTTTTATGTAAAAAAAATCTCAATTTTGGAGCAATGACTGGTGTTAATGATTGCGTCCGGTACCGCTATGACATACCCGAGAGGCGAGATTACAACGCCACCTGGGGATCCACTATTGATCTGCGATACCGCGCTATTGACTATATCGGGGTGTTACTAATGACCTCGAACGCTATTGGTCGGCTATTCATTATTCACCCCGGTGTGAGACTACATTGGTGGGAGTTCAGCATATAAAGGGCAAGATGTCGCTGATCTGCGCGGATTGCCCCGTTGTGGATTGCCTCGTTGTCACGCGCACGAGAACGTTCCTTTTACACTGATTGCCGCGTTTTTAACCGCACGTCCTGCGCGACAATGCGTCGCAATAGTGAGTTCCCTTCCCGGCCGGAAACGGTGACGGGGAAGAAGAAAAAAGGCCCTTCTAAGGGCCAAACAGATGCCTCGTCTGCAAGACGATCGACCCCATGCTTGCCCACTGACACCGAAATCCCACATACATCGATGACCCATGCTACCCCTCAGGAAACACTCCTATCATCCCCCGTCTCTCAGACATCTCGGGCGCGGCAGTACGAAAACGACTGCGACGTTTTCGCCCAGCTGATTACAGCTGGGAGCCCGTCGGAGATGCTGAAGCGGTGGATAGCGCTGTACCTGCGCATCCAACAGGATGAGGACGAGGGCTACGAACCCAGAAAGCAGGATATTTCTGCCCTGAAATCCCCATTAACAGGATTACTAGTGCTCCCAGACATCCCTGAAACACAGATGAAACAGCTCCAGCCGCGCATAACAGCCGCGCGCCGCAAATGCGACGAAGAGCTGAAAAAGCGAGCAATTTCGAATTCTCCTGAAAACCAGACGGCCACGAAAAAAGCCAGACAAAATGTCGGCAGCCAAGAAGTTCGCGATATACCCGTCGAGAGCCGCGGGGCGCCACAAGCGCCTGCAGCCTCGCTACCGACGGGCAAGCCCACGGAACCCCAAATGAAAACAGAAGTTCCTGTTATACCCGTCGAGAGCCGCGCGGCGCCACTAGCGCCGGCTACCGTGCACTCGACGGAACCCCGATCTCCAACAGTACCCGATGTACCCGTCGAAAGCCGCGAGGCGCCACCAGCGCCCGCGTCAGACCAGCCCACGAAGACTCCAGTTTTACCCGTCGAGAGCCGCGGGGCGCTAGTCGCGCCTGCTGTGGCCTCGACGAGTAAACAAATGGAAACCCGAGTTCCAGTTATACCCGCCGAAAGCCGCGGGGAGCCACCAGTGATTACTTCAGTTACTTCAGTTCCTGATATACCCGTTGGGAGCCGCGGGGCGCCACTAGCGCCTGCACTTGTATCGCAGACAGTGCCAGCGGAACCCCAAAAAATGATGTCAGCTATACCCGCTGAGAGCCCCGGGGCGCCACATGCGCTTGCACCTTCGCAGTCGCAGCGATCATACGCTGCGACAGCGGCGACCCCGTCGACTATGACTGCCCAGAAAGCAAAGACAGACCGAAATCTACTACCGGAGGGAAGCGCCGCGGGATCCGGCGACACACTACGGCAACGCTGCCCGCCGATCGTCGTCGAGAGCCTGCCCGACTGGCCAGAGCATTTCCGGCGGCTGGCGGACGTGCTGGGGCGACCACCGACTGCGCGCGCGCACGGACGCGGAGTACGCTTCCTCCCCATTAATACAGACGAGCACAGGATCGTCAGTGATTACCTGAAACAAGTGGAAGGGGTGAGTTGGTTCACCTACTCATCCCCCACAGAAAGAAGTCTCAAGGTCGCGATTCGCGGCCTACCTGAACATACGAAGCCCGAATTAATTACAGAAGCCCTCCGCGAGAAGGGCTTCCATCCAGAATATACCAGATGCATCCAGGGAAGAGGTGGAAGACCAGGGTGCATCTTCCACTGCTCCCTGCTACCTGGCCTCATACCGGCTATATACGACATAGACGAAATCTTGATGATAAAGATAACAATAGAAGCATGGCGTGGGAGGAGAGGCCCGGCACAGTGCCATCGATGCCAACTCTTCAGGCACTCCTCCCACCACTGCCATCGCCCGATAGCCTGTGTGAGGTGCGGTGGCCCGCACTTCGCCACAAATTGCGATCGCCCACGCGAGGAAGCTGCGTCCTGCGCAAACTGCGGAGGGGCGCACACTTCAAACAACGCCCGCCTGTGTCCTGTGTTCCGCCGCGAGACGCGCAATCGTCGAGCGGGGACCGTCGTCCGGACGGGTGACACCGGACGGCAAGAGGAGTGCAGGAACACAGCGCCTATAACAGTCGAGGAAGCGGCCACGGGGAGCCTGATGGCCCCCGCGAACGACCCCGGCCAAAAGAGACATGCAAAAAATAAGAGAGCGCACAAACAAAAGGGAGGAACCCGCGAGACGATGGAGGCGACCCAGCTGCCAAAATCGCCCGAGGACTCCTCCCAGGACGTCCTTATCACTGTCATGAAGACCCTAGCAGCCACAATGAATCCAGAAATCATACAACAGTTCCTGAGGGCCCTAGAAGCGCTGCAAACCGATGGCCAGGCCCCTCAGGCGACATCTATAACAAAATAGAAGCCTTGTCGCCCAAAACCACCGCCAGATGGCGCAAATGAAGCCTAATCGCCCACCCGATCCGAGGGGGCGATTCACAAATCAACCCGACTCTCCCAGTAAGATGGGAGACGAGCGAAGCTACCATTAGAGGATTCGTCCTGGGATGGTCTCCCCGCACGCCCCTAACGGGGCGCGCGAGAAGAAAGTGATGTGTGTGATCTGCACGTACTCCTATGTGGAAGTTACTGTAAGGCGAAGCTCTGCCCGGATAAATAGTTACAGTATCTACAGAGTGTTTGTTGGTGTTCCTGACCGACTGGCTGATTATACGTATTCTGTAACACTGGTTAGGAAACTTTCAGAAACGGCATGATTTGGCCTTCAAGAAAGTGTGCGACGAAAGTGCGAGTGTAACATAAACCCTTGATAAGTTAAAAATCTATAAATTAAAATATTTTTTGTTTCTTTTGGATTTTAACTTATCGAGGTTCTACCGTAATATGTAGTGACTATGATGAATATGGCGCTGCACGTGCAACTGACTATGCAAAATATCATTTATGACTCTGCCTCCAGCGGTAATTTATCCCTAGTACCAATATCATATATATTAATACGTGAAGCTAAAACTTTGTACCCCCTTTTAAAAGAAATGGACGAACGGATGAACGTGAAATTTGGCATAGTTTAAGTTTATATGGAGGAGAAGTGCAGAAAGCTATTTTTTTTACACAAAATGCTTTACAAGCATATTAAATTAATTAAAATATACATTACTCAGATTACTGCTCGATTTTTACACAACATATATACACATATACATGGAAAAGACAAAGAAAAGACGGATGTCACTCTTACGTTCCAATATTTTACGTTTTCAATATTTTTAACATGACTGACGTTGCATGCCTTACATGCCCTTTGAAATCAACTGGTCAAATTGTTGATTAATTTTATAATAATATAATATGTAAATTCATAATTTAAATAATTATCTTTAGTAAATTTATGGAACCACTGAAATAATGATTATTCTATTTGGTATTATTGAAAATTTTAGGTGCCCGGACTGCTTTCACTTTGCATCATATTGTCATAAGAGTAAAGCAATATTACCAAAGTCGAAGTCAATATTTAGTATGTTTATGTTTAGTATTTTTTTTTGTGGTGAATTCACTTGAAATAATAATTCATTAAAACAAATGAGCCCAATATACTTGGTAAAATGAAAATAAGAAAATTTGTTTGCTCATGAAAGTAATCCACAGCTTAGATTCTTAGTTCAACTTGGTGTATGTAGTATTAAAAAATTCTTTGTTTTGGATTCATTATTTGATTCTATTGTGTGTCCATTACTTTCCAAATAATGTTACTGGGTGTATCACTATTCCTTATAATGTACATATTACATATAATTCAATATCACCCAGAAATACCACCTACCCATGATATCGTGTAAAATTAATTGATAATTGTGTCATGTGTTGCGATAAATTTATTTTCGTAAGGTTATCTTTACTTAGAATTTGAGAGCCTTACCACTTATGTAACCGATTTTGTTTAATTATGGTCGAATGTCGAGCACTGGGCGCCCACTATTAAATATAGATGCGAGTGTTTTGACAGCCCTGTCGTGTACTTTACCACGTTTTCCCCAAAAACCTGGTCACGGACTGGACTTTAATTTATGAATTATTTTAAGATCACAATACGCGTGAACGAGATCTACTTTTCTTTTGACTCGAATATATTTTACGTTTCTAATAATTTTGTTTTGTTTTTTTATTTGTCTATCCATTTTCTTTGTGTTAGGACGTTGCGTCAGACGTTGGTCTAGATTGTTGCAAGTTGTTGTTATTCAATATAGAATGACAAAAGATTTTTGCATCCTTCGTAACCGGGTTACGGTTTATATGACCTCATTTAAGCGCTGCAAAATATGTTAGTTTCGTTTCGGGGTTGTGTGTGTTTTTGAAATGAAAACTTTTTAGACCCGTTGAACGGTATTCTTTTAGCAGGAGATAAATTTTTGATTTCGCTTCATGACATGCTAGTAAGCGTGACCGAGCGTATTGCGCTCGCGTTAGACTAGCGACGCGTAGTATAACGGCCTATGTACATCTAATATTTTGTATTTATTTAATTTTATGCCATAGGAGGCAAATTCATTTTTTTTTTCATTTTTATAATGTTTTATTATATTACTATTACTGAGAAAACTGTGAAACCACGAATCCTGAAAAAAAAACCCCAGAAAATGCAGCCCTTGGAAATAGTCTAAAGTTGGCTAGTTTCCTGTTACATAAAAATGGCAATATAACAAGCAAACCATAATCTTGAAGAACTTCGTTTTTAACCGGAACGAAAAATTGCAAGGCTATAAGAGCCCATCAGACTTCGTAACTATATAATAATAATAATCATAAATACAGTGGTACAACAAAATAATCCCAAGGAGGGTTGATGTCAGGCAGGCGGCCGATCGTAAAAATTAAGCCAAATCATATACCACAACATGACAAACATGTTGTACCGACCCTACTTATGTGGGATAAGAGTAGGAAGAAGAAGAGGAGGCAAATGAACAGGTGGGTCACCCGATGCTAAGTCATTACCACCGTCCATAGATACTAGCAACACGAGGGGAGTCTCAAGTGCGTTTCCAGCCTGTGTTTGGGGGAGGGGAGAGTTTAGGAGGGGAGAGGGGCAGGAGAGATAGGTATACGTTGCTCTCACTGACCGAACGAAACGCAACAATGCAAGCACTGTTACTTCACGTGGGTATTTCTGTGGGTCGGGTGGTAATATCCTGGGTGAGCTGACCCATTCATGCTGAAACCAGTAATAGCTTCAGCGTGGCTCTACCACCTACAATAAATAATGCAGTAAGATTGTGCAGCTCTTCGTATGTTTGATAAATTGAGAAATTAATAAAAATGTGTAAAGTTATTGCTCCGTGTGCCAATAGATGTGAAAACCAGAGTAACTAAAGTTATGTTAAATATAGAAGTTCAATTAAAAATTCAAAAGAGCACAGATATAAATTATTTAAAACAGTAGAACTATGAATTTCTCAAAGTTAGGCCAATGCCTTCCTTCAGAAAGACGCCTATGGCCTTGCAGTGGGTCTTTTAAAAGCCTCAGGTGAATAGAGTATATGCCAATATTTTTTAATTAGATAATTACTAGCTATACTGATGTCTCTTGTAGTATCCTCGCGATGTCTTTCTTTAAAGAAAAATTTGGCTTAATGCAAGATGCAAACTGTGGACCTTTGACGAATATTTGCTTTCAAAGAATAACAATTGAATTCGAGTAAAGCCGCTGATCAAAGCTAGTCAATAAAATGAAATATATTGCACTACCAAAGTTATAGAAAAAGGCGAAGGCCTAACTAATTTCTTAGAAAGGTATCACTTGTAAACAATTGTGTAACTCACCTCAGACCGTTCATTCATCAAGTATCGAGGTTGTCTCGCTCATACTCGCGTAAATAATATAAGCCGTCTCTGTCGTTTGGAAGTAGCACAAGCCAAGATTCTGGGTAATCTGAATTATGGATGTAGAGGAAAAAATTTTTTTTTTCACGGAAAAACGTTTGAAATAATTTTCATTGGTTGTTTGAATAATTGTTATACATTTTTTTTAATACTTTATAGGTCTTAAGGCTTGTAACATATAAATAACTTATATTATTTTGGGGTGTAAGGGGTGTTGAATAACATCATAAGACTTGCGACACCCAATCCAACCTCACTTGCACGTGGTGCACCCTGCTGAATAACGAACGTGGCAATGGCGAAAACGGGGTGGTAAGGTTTTACAGCCTGACTGGGTCGCAACCACCATGTATATGGCTAAAAAGCCCGTCATAGTGAATCGCTTCTGCGGGTCGCGATTCGGGATCAGCCTGTGCATTACCAGCTTTTCGCAGGCCGGCATGACAGCGGCGACCGACGATGGATAGTGTGTCACTCGGTGGTCGCCGTTGTTTTTGGATTGTACTGTGCTTATTTTATTGGCAGACTGGTTGAAACGTTTGAGTTTATTGTAAACTAGCTTCGCCCGCGAATCCGTCATCGTGGAACCTGATGTACAAAAACAGTGATAAATAAAGTCACCTCAATGTATTAAGTCCATTTTTCTCTCGTACTTAAGTCGCGTCCTCATTAAAATTACAATAACTTTTGATAGAGTGAACCGATTTTAATGAAACCAAGACTAAATGTGACTTGAAGATACGTGATCCGTATTTTTGTTATCTGTAGTAATTTATATGTTAGCACAAATCGTTTTGTTTTCATATTACTTTATCTTTTAAAAGGAATGTATCTGTCCACTAGTTTTCGTGAACGCACCTTTAAGAACGTTCGCAAGTGCTGCCCTCTAAGGCAACACAGTTTACCTTCGAATCTATAAACATACAAAACCGCTCTGAGTTATCTGCGCTAATAAACATTGCAAAACCGGTACGGATATCTGACAATCCGTTAAAAGAAACCGAGTGCCAGTGTAAACCTTGTGTCCTTTATTACAAAACCAGCGATCTAAGCCACGAACATAGCCGGGGTACCCCGAAGAAGAGGATCTCCTAGTGCGGGTGAGTGGTGGATACAGTCCTCCTAAATTCATTTCCTATACAATACGCTTTATCAATTTCTTTTGGTGAGGAGGTATTATCGTGAACGCAATACATTAGCAGTGATGCCTGTTCAGACAAACAGACAGACACTTCTAAAAATGATCGAAATGTTGTTTATTACTTATTTCTAAACATCTGCAACAATTTTTTTCACTAAAATCTAAAAAGTACAAACACTTTAGATTTACATTTTTATTATATGTATATGTCGGAGGAAGCTATAAGTCGAGTTGATTATTGTTTGCACACATAATATTATTTGTCTTCATCTAAATTCTTAATTTTATTTTATTTGATTTATAACATTTTTCCATAACTTGAAAGCCTTAATAATCTTATAAAAGTTAAGAATATTGTAATTCACGTAACGGCCAATCAGAACAGACCATGTGCCTCGAGCGGAGTCGAGACAACATTTACTTTAAAAGGCGTACAATTTTATTACTTTCAAAATACTTAATTAATAACAATAAAATGGCCACTTCGCCTTTTTATGGCCACCTCGCCTTTTTGTGGCCCCTCTCCTCTTACAAAGCTTAATTAAACCTTAAAAACCATCACGCTGCTAGCTAGTTATCTTATTAGAAGCCTAACATTCGCTACACACACTCCAAAAAACTAATTATTTTAAACAAAATACATTTAGTACGCGTGTATTACCGTCATTGTCAACTGACAGACACGGATCCAGCTCAGTTCAGATATAGAATTGAGGGAATGGACGTAAGCGGTCTCTCACATACTTATATGCACGGTTACCTCAGTTATATTGACTCGTTTTCCTTTTATACGATTTCGCTAACTAAAGTACGAGTATCGTAATTTAGATGAAGACAAATAATATTATGTGTGCAAACAATAATCAACTCGACTTATAGCTTCCTCCGACATATATATTATATAGAGATAGAAAATGTTATTCAAACAATTGAAAGATCTCTTTTACCTATAAAACTTATAACAAGCTTATTTTACGCTCTCCTAGTTAATCTAGGCACCTAGAGTGGTGGCCCCGACGCCCTTACGATTACTACGCCTTTAGCAATGTGCGTTTTGCTTGCTGTGGAGAAGTGGGGCAAACTGCGTTGTGTTTTTCCTTCGTACATCTATATTAATTTTATAAAGCTGAGAGTTTGTTTGCTTGAACGCGCTAATCTCAGGAGCTACTGGTCCAATTTGAAAAATTAGTTCAGTGTTAAACAGCCCATTTATCGAGGAAGGTTATAAACTATCATCACGCTAAGGTCAATAGGAGCGGAGCACCAATGAAGAATGTTTCAAAATTTGTTTTTTTATTTAATTTGATTTAAAGGTCGGTAACGCGCATGTGACACTTCTGATGTTACAAGCGTCCATAGACTACGGTGACCGCTTTACATCAGGCGGCCCGCGTGCTTGTTTGCTACCGTCGTGGTATAAAAAAATTGATGATATTTTCTACAAATAGCAATATAATTACACTACTTAGAATAGAACCTTTAGAATAGACTTTAAACGTTCCATTTTGAAAAATTCTTTCAGTGTTAGATAGCTTATTTATCGAGAAATATATCATCACTCTAAGACCATTAGGAGCGGATCACTAATGAAGAATGTTTCAATAACAGGGTTTTTTTCCTTTTGAGAGCCTTCACTTCGTGTCAGCGTTAGCCCAAAGTAACTATTCCACGCGAACGCAGTCGCGGGCGGAGCCTCGTAAAATATAAAAACATAGTCAACAATGCAGACGAACTCGCCGGTATCAGCTAGTTCAAAAATAAAGGACAACAAAGCGAATAATTTTTGTTGTTTTTGTTGTTTTTTTGTTGTTTTTTGTTGTTTTTGTTTTAGCTTTCTCATTTACTTAAGTTATTTGCTGTAGAATATAATAAATACGTCGTAAACACCTATAATTAAGATTGCACTTATATAGAGTCATTAAAAATGCATGTTATGTACTATTCTAGTGTAAATCTTGTTGGTGTTTCTAAATAAATAAATAAATAACAAAAAATTGGTTCACCTTGGTTTTACCCAAGTTCAGTTCACAATATTAAGGACAAATATAAACGACATTCAGTTACATACTCATGTTAATTATTAACGGCTTTTGCTCGCGGCTTCGCTTGTGCTTATGTAGATTTTTTTTTATGTCATAGGTGGCAAACGATCATGTTGGTCACCTAATGTTAACTGATCACCACCGTCCATGGACACTGACAACACCAGAGGAGTCGCAAGTGCGTTGTCACCCTTTGCCTCCGGCGCTCTCACTGTACCGAACGAAACGCAACAATGCAAGCACTGTTACTTCACGTCGATTTTCTACAAGAGGGTGGTACTACCCCGGACGAGCCGACCCATTCGTGCTGAAACCAGTAATAGCTACAGCGTGGCTCTACGACCATAAATTATTAATATACCATAACAAAACAATAAAATAATTTAATCTAATACCTTCGTAATAGTGCTTTTTGTAGTCCGGTGATGCTGCAAGGTCTGTCAGGCTAAGAGCGTAGTCAGTTCGAAAAAAAACGTCGTGGAACTCATAAGGACTGCTGGCAGGAGTGAAAACTCAAAACTATGCAATAACTGTGTAATTTTTTTTTACATTGTTTATAGGGGCTTTTATTCCACCGAGCATATCAGCCCCATTGTTCCCCAATCTTTCTAGCTCTATCATGAAAGTCGTTGATGAGGTATCATAACCAGGTTATACAGCATCTTAGCTTTTTTTTTTATAGTAGCACGGCATAATGACTGCCGTGTGCCTGATGGTAAGCACAGTACAATCCAAAAACAATGGCGACCACCGAGTGACACAATATCCATCGCCGGTCGCCGCTGTCATGCCGGAAGAAGTAGAAGCAATCATAAGGACTGAAAACTAAAAATAATTAAATAGATGTGTTATCTATTGAATTTCCATATTAATTATAGTGTTAATGACGATATTGATTTTAGAATTTGTTTAATGAAGTTATTAGTGTGGTTTTCGTATCTATTGGCACTCGGAGCAAAAATTATATACATTTTTATAAAGTCTATTTATCAGTCGAACGTATGATGAACTGCAAAATATCAATATTACATGTACCCAGGCCAATATACTACGTGTAGCCTAGTCTGACGTGAGCCACGTAAGCGCAATACAGCCGGTCATGAAACAAAATTACAGATCTATCCCCTTTTTTTATGTTAACAGGCGTCAAACGAATACACGTGGGTCAGCTGATGCTAAGTGATCACCACCGTCCATAGACACTAGCAACACCAGGGGAGTTGCAAGTGCGTTACTATCCTGTATATGGGGAGGGGTAGGGAAAGGAGAAAGGCTAAGGGAAAGGGGGAAAGGACGTGGGCCCCCAGCGTTCTCACTGACCGAACGAAACGCAACAGTGCAAGCACTGTTACTTCACGTCGGTGTTCTGTTAGAGGGTGGTGCTACCCCGGGCGAACCGACCCATTCATGCTGAAACTAGTAATCGCTACAGCGTGGCTCTACCACCTTCAGATTAATCAAACATATCGTGGGCTGCACGATCTCATTAAAAAATATAAATATTAGATGTACTCAGGCCGCTATAATACGTATCGCTAGTCAGACGCAAGCAGCGCAAGGTTGATACGCTCGGTCACGCTTTACTAGCATGTCATGTCGTGTAGTCATAACTTTATGTCCAGCCAAAAATACCGATAAACGCGCCTAGACAAGTTTCCCCTTCAAAATGATTACTGGAATCGAAATTTAAGTGAAGAAAAATAATGTATGTTAAATTTTGTATTTTTAGCTATACCATTTTTCAATGGCGATTTTTAAATAAAACCCGAAAGATATAATCGATCTGTTGACGTAGAGAACCCTTTTGTTATTCATATGAGGTTATATAGGCGTGAATGTATTTATTAAAACTGTAAACATTTCGATACGATGAGAAAGGCCACTTAGACTGCGTCCACATTAATTGTTTTCATCATTTTACATTTAAAAATAATCTCTACCCAACGTTTATATGGGTTACTGAATAACATGACGTCAGAGTGACGGAAGTGTAACTAACATGCAGTTTCCGCTTTTATAAATTGACTCGTGAACTGTCCAAAACCATGTGTTTAAAAGACCCATACAAAAAAATAGACATTACTATGCACTAGTCAGCCGGTTTCTTAGATACCTTACTCGTACCTAGCTTGTAGGTGGTAGAGCCATGCTGAAGCTATTACTGGTTTCAGCATGAATGGGTCGGTTCGACCGCGGTAGTACCACGGTAAAAAAAAGAAAAAAGAAAACCGACGTGAAGTAACAGTGCTTGCATTGTTGCGGTTCGTTCGATCAGTGAGAGCGCCGGAAAACCCACCTTCCCTCCCCCTACCCCACGCCCCTTCCCCCAAACACAGGCTGGCAACGCACTTGCGACATTCCTGATATTGCTAGTGTCTATAGACGCAGGTGATCCTTAACATCAGGTGACCCACCTGTCCGTTTGCCTCCTTTTGACTAAAAAAAATAATATATAAAACAGTCTATTTTACGCACTCCGAGTTTTACTTCACGCTCTCCTAGTTAATCTAGGCTCCTATAGTGATGACCCCAACACTACTAGAAGCACTACGCTTTTAGCAATGTGTGTATTGCTTGCCCCCTTCCCTCACGCATAGGTTGGCAACACGCTTGCGATACTCCTGGTGTTGCTAGCGTCTATACACGGCGGTGATCACTTAACATTAGCTGACCCACCTATTCGTTTGCCACTAATGATATAAAAAATACCTATAGGTTTAAAAAATAACTCTTAATTACAGGTTATCATGCTGTACTCAATGTTGTATATTACAAGTAATGCGAGTTTCGATGGTTCAACGAATGTCAACATGTAAAAGATTACTATGTTAGCTATTTTAAAACATTATTTATCACTAGGTACTGCCAGCGACTTCGGCCGCGTGGAATAGTTACTTTGGGCTAAAGCTAATACGCAGTGTAAGATCTCAAAAGGAAAATAGTCCCGATTTTGAAACATTCTTCATTGGTGCTCCGGTCCTATTGGTCTTAGCGTGATGATATATAGCCTATAACCTTCCTCGATAAATAAGCTATATAACACTGAAAGAATTTTTCAAATCGGGCAAGTCGTTCCGGAGATTACGCCCGGCAACTTCACAAACTTTACCTCTTTATAATATTAGTATAGATCAATGGTGTCGCATTTTTAGTAGACAAAGCGTTGCTGTGGCTCAATTATAACATGTTGAATTAAAATGATTATAAAGTATTTGTTATTACGGGGTAGTGAGTCTGCCTAAAAACTGTCGGAGTGAAGAACGGAGAAATAAATAAAAATCCGATAAGAAATTCAAAATTAAAATGTGACGCCATCTATGAGATATCTATAACAGTCGGTCCTACAGTTTCCTGCCAACAAGTTAATTTAAAGCGCCATCTGTTGGAGAGTGATGCAATTTACAATTAATAATAATGAAAATAATTTGTTTTGTAATTACAAAATATTGAAGTCATTAATCGAAATATAGATAAGCCTATCTCGTAACTTACACTTTTTTTTGAAGTGAAACTTTTTAGGCGCATGAGGGTCAAATTTTTACAGATGTAACGTCACGCAGCTATGCAACGGAAGTGACGTCATTTGCAGTAAACGTAGATTTTTCATCTATTTTTCATGTCTCGGAAATCTAAAGTTTTAGATTTGTATAAATATAAACAAGACTTATAAATTAGTTCGCCAAAGAAGTTTCACTTCTGACATGTGTACTTTGTACGCAACGCACTTTTTTTTTTCGAACTGACTACGCTATTGGCCATGCAAGGTCTTAACAGCTTCACCGGACTACAAATAACTTACACGTACTTACAAATAAATAACTCGTAGCTTACACGAAATTATGCATAAATGCCTTACCGATGAAGATCGGTCGAGTAGTTTCGGAGTTCATCGTGAACGATCATCAGGACACTGGATTTTTATATATTTAACTTATTATGAATATGTACTAAATTTATGTTTAACCGAAGGCTCGAGCTTATGAGAACGAGTAACCTTAGTACGAGAGCAGATTTAAGTACATCCCTAACATTATAACCTTCGTTTACATCCCTCATATCAACAGCTATAAAAATGACTGCGTTGAAATCTTTTCCTCCAGAGTTGAGTTATGGAACTCAAGCGATCTGATTGGTTGCCTTCTTACTCACAACTCGTACCACATCTCGACATATGTGTGGTGATGAGACACTATTATTTTAGAACTGACTTTATTCCGCGGTTTCGCTCGCGTTATTGTAGATCTGAACTATATCCTCGGGAGCAATACTTTTTTCTAGATTAAAGTTATCTTACGACCTCTTTTGTTAATTTCTCGATGATCGGTTGAGCAGTAAATGCGGGAAAGCGTAACAAATTAACAAACAAACTCATACTTTCATTTATAATATTAGGAACTAATTTCAAATTACGGTCATTATAGTCTGTAAAGTCGGTTTACGGACGAAAATTTTACGCGATAACGACTCTGACGCATCGGGCGATGGAATGGAAAAGAGATAGATGCATCACAAGCCGAACACTTAAGCCGATCGCTCCTTTCTATCGCTTTCGTCTCTCTCTCTCTTTCTTGCTTGCACGCTCGGATTACGCGGATCGTGACAATGAGTCATGATTTTTCGTACGTGCAGCAAGCGTTCATCGGTTTATAACATGTTATAATGTCAAATATAATTCAGTTTGTTCCTATTTTGATCACAGGACGATTAATAGTCAACCTAATTCTAATTCTGACTTATAATGACTAATATTGTAAATGCGAATGTGAGTGTTTTTGTTTCTTTGCAAACATAATCGCTTATTTTGATTTAAAAAAAAGAAAATTCTGAATGCGAACGTCCGCTTATATCGATCCAAAACGATTCTATATGTAATATTCACAGTACAGACGTCACAGTACCCTATTAAATAAACGTTGAATAAGCAAGTTCGCTGTCATACCGATAATAAAACGACGGGCGGATATATCTTTTCTTTTTTTTTAACACCACGATATAATAACGTCACTGGGTTATGGTAAGCATGGAGTAATCCAAAAAAACCGCGAACAGTTTATGATCTCCATTTTAGAGCCAGTTCTCGATGCTATCAAAACTCAGGCTGTTTGGCTAAAATCGAAACGTGACTGCAGAAGAGACACCATGATTAGTTTGTAACCATGTGTCTAGTAGTCGCAACGCAGTTGTCTACAGATCCGTGCCGTCCCACTTCAATATCAATATATTATGTAAAGGAGAAATTGATTGATGGACATACCAAGCCCAGAATATATATTATATCATAGGAGGTAAACGACCAGGTGGGTCGGTCGCCTGATGTTAAGTGATTACCACCGTCCATAGATACTAGTAACACGAGGGGAGTCGCAAGTGCGTTGCCAGCCTGTGTTTGGGGGATGGGGAGGCGGAGAAGAGGGAGGGAGAGGGGAGGTGGGCCTCCGGCGCTCTCACTGACCGAACAAAACGCAACAATGCAAGCACTGTTACTTCACGTTGGTTTTCTACAGGGTGGTACTACCGCGGGCGAGCTGACCCTTTCATGCTGAAACCAGTAATAGCTTCAACGTGGTTGTACCACCTACAAAGATTGCTAGACTACCACCTACGAACCTTGACTGGCAGATATTTGATGTTTATATAAGATCAGATCTTATAAGATTTTATAAGATAAGATCCAATGTGTAATACAAAATCAAATTAATAAAATCTTTTATCCATATTAGGCTCTGAGGAGGCACTTATGAACGTCAAAACTACCACCGGTTCGGAAAAACAACCCAGTCATCGAAAACAACCGCAGATAAGCTCGATCTGGTTTATCTTTTTATCATACATATGTACTTTTACACTGTTTTTTTTTTAAATTCCGCGCGAACGAAGCCGTCGGTAACTGCTAGTTATTTATAATAAGTACTAAAAAGATACAGAAGCAGGTAAAGTTGCAAGCGATTGCTTGTATTCCATATTACGCATATAAAGTCCCACTCCATGATATTTTAATATTGACAAAACTAATGGTGGTAGAGCCACGTTGAAACTATTACTGGTTTCAGCATGAATGGGTCGGCTCGTCCGGGGTACTACCACCCTGTCATAGAAAACCGACGTGAAGTAACAGTGCTTGCATTGTTGCGTTTCGTTCGGTCAGTGAGAGCGCCGAAGGCCCACCTCCCCTCCCCTCTCCTCTCTCCTCTCCCTCTCCCTCCCCTAACCCTTCCCCCAAAGGGTGACAACGCACTTGCAACTCCTCTGGTGTTGTTAGTGTCCATGGACGGTGGTGATCACTTAACATCAGGTGACCCACTTGTTCGTTTGCCCCCTATGACTTAAAAAAAAAAAAAAAAAACTATGCTTCATCATTGAACTTGTAATTTTTTCAGGTAAATTCACGTAAATTCCGTATGCTACGGACAGAAAATAGAATCTTATTCGGGACAAATATCTATTTGCGGTTACGTTAATTCCTATATAATGATACAGTAGGGATAACTCCGGACACGACTGTATCTCTGTGAGGTATATCCGTCCGCTCCATTCGAAACAATTAATCTATTTTTTTTTCCTTGAACTGACTACGCTATTGACCTAGCAAGGCCTTAACAGCTTCACCGGACTACTAAGCCGAGCATTTAAGGCACTCAGCCGATTTTATTTTGTCAATTAGCTCAAGGGTGCGCGGCACACCTCGGCTTAGGCCGCTGCCTGATACATGCAATTCGCGACCTATCTGAGCTAACCTAAGCTGAGCTACATATTCATATATTAGAGTAGACGGCGGAAGTGCAAAGTAGCGTCTACTCTAATATAATGATGGATTTCCGCAAAGTAACGCCTTCTTCAATCAAATACTACATATTCATACTTATATGAGTTATTGAAATATATATGTGTACCAAGCATACATACCTCAATAACTCATATATGTATTTTGTGTCGACGATAAGTCGACTGCCTCAAATTTCCATTACTCGAGATTTCAACCCTCTATATGTTGAAATAATGACTTACATCTACAACACATTTCGATATTTATTTTCCCTCCATATATCGATAAAAATTGCTTGTCGATAAAGTCTGTTTACGGGCGATAATTTTACGTGATAACGTCATAAGATAACATTGATGATTTTTTTTATATATTATAGGGGGCAAACAAACAGGCGTGTCACCTGATGGTAAGTGATCACTGTCGTCATTAGACACTAGCAACACCGGGAGAGTCGTCAGTGCGTTGCAAACCGGTGTTTGGGGGAGAGGGTTTGGGAAAGTGGAGAAGAGGGGGAAGTGGGTGGAGCTGGTCCTCCGGCGCTCTCACTGACCGAACGAAACGCAACAATGCAAGCAAGCAGTTACTTCACGTCGGTTTTCTGTGGGTCGGGTGGTAGTACCCCAGGCGAGCCGACCCATTCATGTTGAAACCAATAATAGCTTCAACGTGTCTCTACCACTTACAGTACTTGTTTATTTTATATGAATATATTTAATCTGGACGTGTGTAATATTTATGTGTGTGTGCAAATAAATGTCTTTTCTTTCTGTCTTTCTAAGTATTAGTGAAAACCACATGGATATCTGATGCATAGTTTACAAGAATTTAAGATACAAACAGACAGATGTGAATACATTATACGTATTTTGACATAACTCCACTTTAGAACGACACTACACATCACTAATCTTTAATCCGAGCTATGTATAAACTCAGTTGTCATTTGGTCTCACGCAAAACGGCTATTGTCGAATCGATAAAAAGTTACAGATGCAAATTATTACTCGGCCAGACTATATAAGTGATTGTCCGCGCTGGGACAAGCGCAGTGCTGGCTGGTGCTTAGTTCCCGCCAAACTCCCGGTGTGGCCACTCAAAAAAATTCTTTTTAGAATGAGTGCACTTCTTCTGATAGCCGTCATCGCGTTCACGGTGTACAAGTTCTTTAAAAAAGACACCGTGACGTGGAAACGCGTGAATAAGTACGGCGGAAACCAATCAGCCGTACTGAAAGAAGCACCGGGGCCAATCCCTTTGCCAATAATCGGGAGTTTACATCTGTTGGGAAAACGGGAATCTCCGTTCCAAGCGTTTACCGATCTGGCCAAGGAGTATGGGGATATATTTAGCATCAAACTGGGAACTGCGAAATGCTTGGTCGTCAATAATCTATCCTTAATAAAGGAAGTATTGAACCAAAATGGGAACATCGTCGCCGGACGTCCCGATTTCCTTCGGTTTCATCAACTCTTTGCCGGTGATAGAAACAATTGTAAGTATTTTTTTTATTTATCAACGCATTATTCTCTCGTATTTTTATTTATTTTTCTGTTTAATTTAACAATTATAACTATATTCATCATATAATGTGTATTAAATTAAATTTTAATTAAAAAAAAACTGGCTAATCAAAAAAAAGATAGCCTAAACTCATCTACGGAAAACTCTTTATCGAATAGTTATATTCCTGTACTGATATATTCTATACTTTCCAAGTATTTACACCTCAAAATAACTGTATTTTAGCTGTAAATATTCATGAGAAATTACTTTCGGATAAATTTGTATTTATATTCCGATTATAATATATTCAAATGATGTCATAAAACGATAAATTAAAAACGATGTCATGAAAAATAGTCATGTCCATTTTTGGAATAAACTGCAATTCTCAGTTACAACCAATCGTAAAATACAACACATGTGCAAAGGACATTTACGCAATCAATATTACTCATAATTGGCATATAATAGGTACTACGCACTTACCGAAAAATCGCTAGGTAAGCTGAAAAAACACACACACAGTTCGCAATATGAAATCTTAAAAAAACGTTCTTATAAAGTCGCTCTATAAAATTTCCAGCGACCACGCACTCGCAAATAAGGGAGGGAACTGACTAACTTCGTTCGGGGTTGCCACAGTCTGAAATTAGAACGATTGTGTTGAATTCTCTTTATAGGTAACCTACTTTTGTCAATTATCCGAATTAAATCGTCTACGTATAAGCCTAAAGGCAAGTTTATCCTCTTTAGATTCATTTACGTGCAAAAAAAGCACGAGTAGGTATGTGAAGGAATTCGTCAATTGTTTTTTTACGAAACCAGTCACAGTGTCTCGTTTTTATGTTCACTATAACGTTGAGGTTACTGATTTGCAATATAACTTCATAACTAACTCATATCCTTGACTTACTTCTCTTGAAAATAATTTTAATTTTGTATTTTTTCGTTTTTTCAATCAATTTGAATCATTCTCAATCAACTGATTTGCCGATTTTAAATCATTAAAAATCAGCCAGTAAAAGACCCATGCAGCGCCATAGGCCTCTTCCCGAAGGAAGGTGTGGGCATAATCACCACGCCAGTCCAAGACGTATTGGCGATTTCAAACTCTGAGAAATCCATTTTTAAGTTTCCCCACATACAGTTATACTACAAGAACATTTCTCAGGTTTAGGTTTCCTCACGATATTTTCCTTCACCGTCAGCCGATAGTGTTATCAATTTAACATTAGTAAATGTACGCGAATTCCGAAAAATTCGTTGGTACATACCGAGGTTCGAACCTGCGTACATCGCAATGATATTCCACCGCTCAAGCCACTAGACCTCTACGGCGGTTCACTCACTAATCACTCCTCTTAAATTGTATAATTACTGCGTATCCTTTACAGAAAAGCGTAATCATATTTAGCCTACATAATTCTCTGAAAGGTTACTATATTAGTAAAAGTCTAATCAAAATCGGCTCATCTATTTCATCGATTAGTTTATACATATGACGCTTGGATTTTATTTACATATATGGATATCAAAACTAGCTACTGACTACGAATTAGCTTGCGTTAATCCATATAAGTTTTTTTTTATATCAAAAGTAGTCAAACGAACATGTGGGACACCTGATGTAAGTGATCACCACCGTCCATAGACACTTGCAACATCAGGGGAGTCGCAAGTGCGTTGCCAGCCTGTGTTTGCATTCTCACTGACCGAACGAAACGCAACAATGCAAGCACTGTTACTTCACGTCGGTTTTCTGTGAGAGGGTGTTACTACCCCGGGCGAGCCGACCCATTCATGCTGAAACCAATAATAGCTTCAGCGTGGCTCTACCACCTACAGTAATGACATTCGAAACACCATCCGTGTGGCAGATATTTGATAATTTTAGAAAATTCACGTCTCGTCATAGATTGTCTGTGACCGCTTTTTATATTTAAAAACAACATCGTTTTTAACAAGCCAGTACTGTATGTTGCACTCATAGAGCAATATAAATCGAGTCGAAAACAAGTCGAAGCAGTCATAAGGACTGTCGACACAAGTGAAAACACAAAACAATAGAATTTAAACTGAGTTCTCTTTTGACTTTTGAAGTTATACTTGTTTTCGCGCGTTAGGGAAAAATGATGAGAGTGAATCTTTACGATGCGCGCGCATACCGTCACGAAAAACCGACATCTTGAAGTTATTACGATGCGTGCGCGCACTGTCACGAAAAACCGACACCCTGAAGTTATTAAGATGCGCGCGCACACCGTCACAAAAACCGATACCCTGAAGTTATTGAGATGCGCGCGCACACAGTCACGAAAAACCGACGCCCCGAAGTTAGCTATAATCAACATTTTGTTTGTTTGTATTAAAACTTTCAATATATTAAATACCTTTTTTCTATTGTTAGTGTCGTTTTTTCAAAAACGTAGAATAAGGCGAAAGATAAAAAATGTTGAAAAGATTTTTATTGTTACGCCAATGAAGTATAACTTCTAACGAGTGTACATAAGTACACACACACACTTTTTTATATTAATTATAGTGTGAATTATTTATATTACATAATTCATTTTATGCTAATTAACGTATTTTTGTTATTCCGTCTGCAGTGAAATTATTTTATAACATATTTTATGAAAATTACATAATAATGGTAACGATATTACATCGTTCAGTACCTCGTACCATGGTACTTTTGCCTAAACCAGGTAAAAAAATATTAAGGAAAAACGTATCATAGCTCCTTATCGAAGGTTATTAACTCCGGGTCGCGCCCTCAGAAGAATAGTACCGAATGCACCGCGTTACAAAAGACGTCCGCTACATATTTTTACCGATCCTCCCGACGATATAACGGCAGCGAACGATCAGTACCAGCCTGTCTCTCAAAACAGAGCGTGTTCACGCCCACGCCCGCGTAACCACAGATAACGCCGCCGTGGTCTGGGGGTAAATTTCGCTCCCGCACACCAGAGTAGGCCCCCCTCGGCAGCGGCTCAAGCCTAGGTTCGTTCCCTCGGTAGGGAGCCCTCGCGCGATACAGTGACACACCCACACATCACTGCAACAACATTACACACATCACCTCCACACACGTGCACGCTCACACGCTTACACATAAAGTGGATGGGTTTTTCTTTTCTTTCCCGTATCGAACTGTAATAGTTTACAATATTATCCGATACGAAATATATATGAGTTGTTGAGTTATGTATGCTTGGTACACATATATGTTTCAGCAACTCTTATTGGTATGAATAGTTTAGCTTTAACTTAGGTTAGCTTGGATAGTTCGCGATTTGTATGACCAGTCAACAGACAAGCCGAGGTGTGCCGTGCACCCTTGAGCTGGTTGCCAAAACAAAAATCGGCTGAGTGCCTTAAGCGCTCGCCTCAGTAGTCCGGTGAAGCTGTTAAGACCTTGCCAGGTCAATAGCATAGACAGTTCGAGAAAAAAAAAAAAAATATGGGTCGGTGATTCCCTGGGCCGATCAGGTTAAATACCTCGGAGTCACGTTGGATAGACGCCTCACGTTTAACCAACATACCAAAAGAGTCAGGAATAGGGCCGCTATGGTCTTGGGTCGGTTACACCCACTAGTTAGTCATAAAAGCACTATGTCCTTAAGACACAAACTTACATTATATAAAACTTGTGTTCGTCCGATTTTAACGTACAGTGCACCCGTTTTTGCACATATGCCTAAAGCCAATTTCGAGTCATTACAGTGTATACAGAACCGATTTCTACGCACAGCCACCGGGGCTCCGCGATACGTTCGGAACAAGGATCTCCATAGGGACCTGGAGATGCCTTCTATCTGGGCGTATGTAAAATCACTCACAGATAGCTATTTTGATAAAGCCGAGAACCATCGTAGCCCGTTAGTGGTATCCGCCGCTAAATACAGAATAGTACCGAATGCACCGCGTTACAAAAGACGTCCGCGCCATATTTTTACCGATCCTCCCGACGATATAACGGCAGCGAACGATCAGTACCAGCCTGTCTCTCAAAACAGAGCGTGTTCACGCCCACGCCTGCGTAACCACAGATCACGCCGCCGTGGTCTGGGGGTAAATTTCGCTCCCGCACACCAGAGTAGGCCCCCTCGGCAGCGGCTCAAGCCTAGGTTCGTTCCCTCGGCAGGGAGCCCTTGAGTACGCTGCTCGCGCGATACAGTGACACACCCGTACATCACTGCTACAACACTACTCACATCACCTCCACACACGTGCACGCCTACACGCTTACACATAAAGTGGATGGGTTTTTCTTTTTTTTTTCCCGTATCGAACTGTAATAGTTTAGAATCTTTTCCGTTACAAAATACACACAGGAGTTGTTGAGATATGTATGCTTGGTACACATATATGTTTCAACAACTCTTGTATGTATGAATAGTTTAGCTTTAACTTAGGTTAGCTTTGTTAGGTCGCGAATTGCATGAACAGGCAACAGCCAAGCCGAGGTGTGCCGTGCACCCTTGAGCTGGTTGCCAAAACAAAAATCGGCTGAGTGCCTTAAGCGCTCGCCTTAGTAGTCCGGTGAAGCTGTAAAGACCTTGCCAGGTCAATAGCGTAGTCAGTTCGAGAAAAAAAAAAAAAAAAAATCAATACTTATTTAAACGGCTTTATGTTACAAATAATAATATTATTTACAATAACCAAATATCATTATTATTAAATACTATAAAACAAAGCCACCAACCGCGTCTGTCTGTCTGTCTGTCTGTTCGCGATAAGCTCAAAAACTACCAAACGCATTTTGATGCGGTCTTCAGCGGTGGATAGAGCGATTGCTGGGGAACGTTTTGGTATATAATTTGTCAAGGATTTTTACGTAATCAGGGCGGAAAAACGTCTGCCGCGCCCGCTAGTATAATATAATATAATTATCACTACTTTTAGACCTGACTTAAAGCGCTTCATTTATTTTTAACATCAATGTCTAAATGTTATGTTATAAATGTTTAACGTCAATCTTAAAGCGGTAGAGTCACGCTGAAGCGCTGAAGCTACTGCTGGTTTCAGCATGAATGGGTCGACACGCCCGGGGTAGTACCACCCACTAACACCTGCCTTACATATCAGACCTACGTTAACAGATAACCCCCATCCCTCATAATCATCTTCTTACCCTTATTCCTCCTAAGTAGGATCGCCATAACATGTTTTTCACTCTCCCCTGTCAGACGTCATTCACACCTTACACACAAATTATTTCTCACGATCCATCCATTTTTCGGTTTACCTCTACTCCTGTCCAGCTAGCATTATACTCAAAACTTATCTAGTTACAGTGGACCCCCGGTAATCTGGCCTCTGTCGAATCCGGCACCCCCTGTAATCCGTCATTTCAATTGTTACATATTTAATTTTATTTTGACATTTTTAATGCATGATTGAACTGATTACGACTTTATTGATTGATATTATGATTTTTATTTATCGTTTTTGATTATTTTAGTACATATATACTATTTGTACATATGTTTTATTAGTACATATTTATCTGTACACAGTTATTTCCTAATGTAAGGTTATTATTTTTGTAAGTTTTATAGCATTGACGTTAATTTTATATTGAAACGTAAGTTCTCTATTGAGTATTGCGTTCAAAATCAAAATATCAAATATACTTTATTCAGTTTAGGCCCTAATAAGGCTCTTATGGACGTCAAAGGCTACCACCGGTTCGGAAAACAACCCAGTCATCGAGAAGAACCGGTAAGAAACTCGATCGGGTATATTTTTTTTACATATATTTCCAATACATCATACAATAGCTTTTAGTGGATGCACAGAGAGGAGTCAATTCCAGATTATTGTAAAATTATTGTAAACATAAAGTATTGTAAACAGAATTATTGTAAAACCTAACACTGTTACCTAAAAAACTATTACTGGTTTCCCAAGTCTGAAACATGGGACGACCAGTTTGTTACAGTTTCCAGTATTTAGATTATGCCGGCCTTTTACTAAATGCAGTTTTTCAAAGTTTTTACGTACATATATTAAACTATCAAGAATGTATTGGAAGGGTAAAGTTAAGATACCGAGCTCCTGCAACTTTGTTTTTAATGATTCGCGAGGTCCCATAGTATTTATTGCCCGAAGTGCTCGTTAAAGTATTAAATTAATTTGTTGTTTAATTTACTAAATTCGATATACAGACTACATAATGGAATCTTATTGGATCTGTAATTTGTCGGATTATAAGGTACTCTTTTGTAAATAAATCGGGACTATAGGGGGTCTTAGACTAGTAGTATACTATGCGACAAATTCGATAGTTCGACGCCGTCGGATTACCAGGGGTCCACTGTATATGGTTTTCATCTCTCCTCATGACATGCCCATACTATGCTAACCTATGCTACTCTGATAAGCCCATCCTTATTGTTATCAAAAATAACCAAATAATGAATCCTCCGTCCCCCTAAGTGATTACGTAATACCCGATATGACCCCTATTCTGTGTTAAATAATTATTGGCAAATTCGGCAGTGAGAGTGCCGAAAATTATTAACGTAATTCGATACTTGTTTGTCATAATTAATCGATTTCCTTGTCGCCAAGGCGTAAGCTGACACCGGCGTTTGCGGAACATGCTACAGTAAAAAAAAAATGACACAGATTTATGTCACGTGACTGAAGGACACGGAATCGCTAGGGGTTCGTCTGATTTCAGTTTTGTGAGCTGGTGATTTAAGCTCAAAAACTATTGAAGGGATTTTCATGCGGTTTTCACCAGTAGATAAAGTGATTCATGAGTAAAGTTTAGTTATATAATTTGCTAAGGTTTTTTTTTATTATCAGGGCGGGATAACGACCGCCGGACCCCTTAGTTTACCTGTATAATAAATATGTGTCGTGAAAAGATAAATCAGATCGAGTTTCTTGCCGGTTCTTCTCGATGACTGTGTTATTTTCCGAACCGGTGGTAGTTTTGACATACATAAGTGCCTAAATTGAATAAAGTACTTTTGATTTTGATTTTGCTCATAAAATCTATTTATGTTACGTCAACTCGTCTTTTATACGTTTTTTTACAACCTATATTCTTGTACATTATTAATATCATTGTCGAGTAAATATTACATCTATCTTGCAATCATTTCAATGTCCTAACGAGATGGTAGACGTCTTGTTAGAACTTGTTACGGGGTTTTGTGGTAAGTCAGAAGTCACTTGTGCACAATAAGCAAACCACCACTAATATTCCACTTAGGGGTGTAAGGGGTGTCGAATAACATCTAAGACTTGAGACACTCAAGCCAACCTCACCTGCACATCGTGCACCCTGCTGAATAACGAACGAGGCAATGGCGAAAGCAGTAGGTTAGGTTTAGGATAGGGTTTTACGAATGGGTCGCAACCACCATGTATATAGCGAAAAAGCCCGTCATAGTGATTCGCTTCGGGATCAGCCTGTGCATATCCAGCGTTTCGCAGGCCGGCATGACAGCGGTGACCGGTGATGGATAGTGTGTCACTCGGTGGTCGCCATTGTTTTTGGATTGTACTGTGCTTACCATCAGGCACAGTGCAGTCATTTTGCCATGCTACAATAAATATATATATACAGTCAAATAATACAACATTATGAATAAAATATAAAATTCACTACATGACATTCCAAGGTCCCGCTAAAAACTTCCTTACTCATTTTTATTTAATAGTATGAGTAATTAATAGGGTATCCATGTTTTATAAACGTCGATTGATTGATTACTCTGTTTGTCGCTGCGAGGTTGGCAGAAGATAAATGTATAATTTCGCGCCATGACATGCTAGCAAGCGTGACCGAACGTATTGCGCTTGCGCGACCTGCGTCAAACTAGCGGCGCGTAGTATAAGTGCCTGTGTAATCTAATATTTATATTTTGTATTTAGACTGTGCAGCCTTTGTATTTGACTAGCTGACCCGTGCCTACTTCTTTAGGCGGTAATAGGCATTATCAAACTACAACTTTTCACTAGAATTCAATCATATATCTCTCATCGTTAAGGCAGCGTTCCTAAGAAACGTGGTCATAATCACAGAGTACATTATATAAATCAGTGCCTCTATAATACTAGTTTCGAACTAATATCTGTTGGTTATAAATGTACATTTATAGCTATGTATGTATACATACAGCGGTAATGCGTAAATCGTATATAAGTTTTTGGTCATTTTTATTTGTAATGATTATATTCATCGTAAGGTAAATCTAAATCCAAGTATGTATATGCAGGAGTCAATGTTTATAAGTAGATCCGGAGATAGATGAAATTGTTTGTGGGAGGCAAGAAAATTTGAGGGAGCACACTCTCGTAACAGATACGTAAACAGAGTGAATGAAAACAAATATTTGAAAGTTGTCAGTTTGTAATGTCTAAATTAATTGTCATCCGCCATCTTTTGTTATCAAACTTGCCAAAAAATATATATAACAGTGCCATCTAGAGAGTGGATTGATAACCAAAAATAGACGAGCCTTTTCCATACAAATCTGATTCTGAGAAGTGAAAATAGCGTGGTCATAATATAGAAAATTAAATAAAGTATTACACGTAATACGCTATGATAAAGTGTAATAAGTCACGTAACCGACGAAATGGAAAACAGATGAGAATTATCAGAGCGTTAATTGAAGATAGAAAAACTATAATGAAGCATATAGATGATTTTATGCGACACTAGCTTTTGTTCGCAGCTTCGCTAGTCCGAATTATTATTATTTATATCGTAGGGGCAAACGAACAGGCGGGTAACCTGATGTTAAGTGGTCACCGCCATCGATAGACTCCAGCTGTTTGGGGGAGGGAGGGGAGGGGAGGAGAGTTGGACCTCCGGCTTTCTCACTGACCGAACGAAACGCAACAATGTAAGCACTGTTACTTCACGTGGGTGTTTCTGTGGGTCGGGTGGTGAGCTGACCCATTCATGTTGAAACCATTAATAGCTTCAGCGTGGCTCTACCACCTCTATGTGGCTTTACCACCTCTAATACAAGTTTTATAGATAAAATATGGCCATTTCTATTCGTTGGTAATGTGTTTGTTGTCTGTTCGTGTTCAAATATCTGCACATATGAAAGCGCTCGGTGGAACGGTGCAAAAATTTATGAGTTGTAATGCCACCTAGCGGCGAGTTATTGCAAAATGAGTGAAGCAAAATTGTTATATGCGTTCAAATTCATACACATTTCAATTTTCTCGATCTTATATTATCCATTCACCGATTTCAAATGACCTCTGCTAAATTACCATTAATGCTTACCCTCTACGGTAAAGTGTAATAAAATATAACCTAGATAATAGTCTGAAAATTTCTCTGTCTACTAGTAAAAGTTACATATAAATCGCTTCAGTCGTTTCGTAGATAACCCCTGACAAGTTATAGATATTTTAGTTCTTTTTATATGTAGATAATTGTATATACCACTCTAGCAGTGCCTCTAGCGGCAGCGCATATGAACTAAATTATGTAGGTGCCAAGGAAAAAGAGTTAAAAAAGTTGTTTATAGTATATCGTTTATAGTATGAATAGTTTTTAAGAGAATGATATGCATACACTACGGAAGTGGTAAATATTTAGTATTTAATAAAATATAAAATCTACTACATTACATTCCAAGATCCCGCCAAAATCTCTCGTTAAGTATTATTAAGTAAGATTTTGTTCTCCATTACCGAGAAATTCTTTTCAATCCATTTCGACATTGAGAACAAAAAATTGTTTACAATCAAAGACTCGGTCAGGTAATACGAATGGGAAAAAATGTTCCATTTGGATGATCCGTTTGAATTATTCAACGGGATTGGAAGCACGCACGATATTATTGTTACATTGTGCTTGGAAATATAGATCTCTTGATCTATACGTATAATAAGAACGTAAATCTATCGTTTCTGTACTTTTACATTTTTGTGATTTTTTTTTTTTTATGTCATTGGTGGCAAAAGAACATGTGGGTCACCTGATGTTAAGTGATCACCACCGTCCATGGACACTAACAACACCAGAGGAGTTGCAAGTGCGTTGCCACCCTTTGGGGGAAGGGTTAGGGGAGGGAGAGGAGAGGGGAGGGGAGGTGGGCCTCCGGCGCTCTCACTGACCGAACGAAACGCAACAATGCAAGCACTGTTACTGCACGTCGGTTTTCTATGAGAGGGTGGTACTACCCCGGACGAGCCAACCCATTCATGCTGAAACCAGTAATAGTTTCAAATTGTTGCAGTGCAAAAATAAGTAATAAAATACATTTCAATCAATTGTAGAAATGTCTGTCTGTCTGTTCGTATGAACACACGTCACTGCTAAAGTACTGCGTTAAATCATAAAGCATATCCTTCAGTAACATTTAGTCTTTGTTTCATTAAAATCGGTTCACTCTATCAAAAGTTATTGTAATTTTAATGAGGACGCGACTTAAGTATGAGAGAAAAGTAGATAAATGGACTTAATACATTCATATGATTTTATTAACCTTGATATTTAAATAAAGTTTCACGCGAACGAAGTCGCGGATACAGCTAGTCCGTTTATAAATGAAAAAAAGGTTAGTGTGCGATTTACACTCGATAGACGTGAAACTTCAATAAATCGACAAAAGAATGAGATGAATATATATAACAAGGGTAGGATAATTACTTATTTGTTTAAAAATGAATTTATTATTATTAAAACAACATATAAAAAATACTCACAAACACTGTTGAATAATAACACACCACGCTGACTTCTTACTAAAAAGCTGTAATACGCAGCCGCATACAGTGTACAGTAGTATTAGCTCACGTACTTTTCACATATACTAACACACGTTAAATGCTCAAATGAAAGCAAGTATTAAACAGTGTGCAATATACATATACACCGACATTTGCTCTCTCGCTCTGGCTCACTAATTTTTGTATTTGTGTCTCTTACCTGTCGTTTTTTCCGTTGCATCCGGTTTGAAATCACAACGATTCTAAATTTCACTTCAATAGCTATGAGGATCAGAGGTTTAAAAAAAAAACAATCAAATTGAAAACTTTCTTCTTGCAGTCGGCTAATAAATACCTGGTGAACATTTTCTCTACTAAACCCAAGTTTTCATTTGTCCACAGCTTTGGCTCTCTGCGACTGGTCGAACCTCCAACTGCGCCGTCGGAATCTCGCCAGAAGACACTGTGGCCCCAAACAGCACACCGACTCGTACGCCAGAATTGGATCCGTCGCCACCTTCGAATCCTACGAACTCATCCAAACATTAAAGAACATCACGCAGTCCACAGAATCCAGCATTAACATAAAGCCTATCCTAATGACAACAGCTATGAACATGTTCTCCCATTACATGTGCAGCGTAAGGTTCCAAGAGGACGATTCAGAATTCCGCAAAGTAGTCGACCACTTCGACGAGATCTTCTGGGAGATAAATCAGGGTTACGCCGTGGATTTCATACCCTGGTTGGCGCCATTCTACAAGAAACACATGGAGAAGCTTTCAAACTGGTCCCAGGATATACGTTCCTTCATTCTGTCAAGGATAATCGAGCAACGCGAGATGAATCTCGATACCGAAGCGCCGGAAAAAGATTTCCTTGATGGTTTATTACGAGTGCTGCATGAAGATCCAACTGTTGACAGGAATACGATTATCTTCATGCTGGAGGACTTCCTTGGAGGACATTCATCCGTGGGTAATCTGGTAATGTTGGCTCTCACAGCTGTCGCACGTGATCCAGAGGTGGGGATGCGTATTCGAGCGGAAATCGATGGCCTGACTAAAGGGAAACGAATCGTGAGCCTAACCGACAGACCTAGCTTGCCATACACTGAAGCTACAATTCTTGAATGTCTTAGATATGCGTCCTCTCCTATAGTACCTCATGTGGCGACTGAAAATGCGAATATTTCCGGCTACGGTGTCGAGAAAGGTACGGTGATTTTTATTAACAATTATGTTTTAAACAATTCCGAACAGTATTGGAAGGAGCCAGAGAAGTTTGACCCGAGCCGTTTCTTGGAGAAGACCAAAGCAAGGGTGCGGCGGAACTCGCAGTGTGATTCGGGTATGGAGTCCGATAGTGAAAGGCATGGGCCGGTGAAACGTGAGACGGAGAAAGAGGTCTACAGCGTTAAGAAGAATATACCGCATTTTATGCCATTCAGCATCGGCAAAAGAACGTGTATAGGTCAGACTTTAGTTACGACGATGAGTTTTACGATGTTCGCGAATATTATGCAGGATTTCGACGTGGCGGCGGAAAATATTGAAGATTTAATACAGAAGCCGGCTTGCGTTGCCCTACCTAAAGATAGTTATAATTTATATCTTATACCGAGAAAGCACTGAAACATATTGGACTGTAAATTAAAACTGAAGTTGCAATGTGTTCTTTTTCTGCGATGGGTGTTGCGGTAAGATTTGCCAGTGTCAAACATTATATGTAACTATATTTCGAATTGACTTTATCCGGGGCTTATGTTCTAAATGTTCTAATTACGTGATAAACTGGCAATTTTCTAGTGTTATTTTGATACACTTTAAAAAAAAGTGTGTGTGTACTTTATGTACACGCGTTAGAAGTTATACTTCTTTGGCGTAACAAGATAAAAATCTTTTCAAAAATTTTATCTTTCGCCTTATTCTACGTTTGTAGAAAAAACGACACTAACAGTAGAAAAAGTTGATTATAACTAACTTCAGGGTCGGTTTTACGTGACGGTGTGCGCGCGCATCGTAATAATTTACTCTCATCATTTTTCCCTAACGCGGCAAAAGAAGTATAACTTCAAAAAACAAAATTAACAAAAAAAATATTTTATTTACTCCTACTTAATCAAATTCTAAATTATAAAATTGTGGAGTTTAGGTTACTTCAATAACTTTGGTAATTATTTATTAAATATATTGTTAAATTGACTGATTTAATTGTTAAAGTTGTTTCGGCTTTGACGTGTATAGATAAGAGCACATTGCGGCAAAGGAAATCGCTCAAATCCTTATTTATTTTCTCGAAATAATTGATATGCTAAGTTATTTGTAAAATGTTCAAATTTGTTCTCAAAACGTGTAATACTATTTTATAGATAATCCTTTGTTTTTCTTGGGCATAAAACGCTTGTTTGTGATAAAAAATTTATAATGATTGCTTATGTATTATGTATGACATTTGTTTTGGTTGGCTTACGATTTATGAAATTATGGCTAAGTATGTATGTACGTATGATTTTATTTTGTGTCTTTACGGAGCATTGATATACAAAAACCCAAGATGCACACTTAACGTCTCACGGCCGGCACACAAATATGAAAGCATAATTTTGGATTATGCGGTAATTTTAAATAGTCTCGCGTCACTTGCGTCCTTGTAAATTCAACTTTAAATCATTCAGGTAAGGTTGAATTTGCAAAATCATAAGTTCGAAAATCCATCGATAATCAACGCTGCAGTGTTATTTATAGTATTGCAGATTTTTGCTGAATGGTTTCGCCAATTGTTGGACATCTATTTTTCATTTTTAAAATGTATTTTTTTTCTGTCTAATTAGTTTGTGTAATTTAATTTAATTGTATGGTTGTTTCAACAATAAAGTATTTATTTCTTTCTATCTTATCGCATAACTATAACCACATATGTATATTGGGGAGTTTTTGCGGGGCGGTTTTTAGCACCACTCTTTTATTTGAGACTGTGTGTGTGTCTTGGGTTTTTATATGTCATAGTTGCGGAGACTTTATTTTTAAATGTTAAAAATATAACAAAAGACAACCAAAGAGGTTTAAATACGCATAATATTAATATGGGATTTGTTTAAAAAACAAGCATTTAGTTGCATTTCATAAAATAGGTAGATTATATATAGATTTTTATTGACTTTTATTTAATCTGTGGTTTCGTTTACCGCCATATCGACATGAATTTCAGCCACTATATATGTTTTAATATTTACATACTCTATACGTGCTTTCTTAAAAACTGTTATAAATTTGATTGCGATCAAATGTATCGTATTTTATTTTATTGTTTTTTTTTGTTTTTTAAATAAACAAACTATGTAATTTCATTAACAATTAATAATGGTAAAATGATGTACATTTTGTATTATCTGTGTATACTTTGAACTAGAATTTGATATATGACGATGATTTTGTAATAACGTTACTGATAAAGACTTGTTTACTGGAAAATCGATTTAACTTTAAGCAACATATTGTAGTTTAGATATTGTAGATATGTTTAGTGAGTCGTTTGTGATTGTAGATGTTTTTTTTATTTAGTATTTGAAAATGAGAATAATAGTGGCATTTGAATATGTTTGTTTCATTTTATACTCCTATGGCGGACGACTGCTTCGCACCCTTTTGAAATGTAAACTTCTTTAGGCGCGGTGTTCCCGCGCGACTCAGTGACATCACTGCGACAACATTACACATATCACCTCCACACACGTGCACGCATACACGCTTACACATGCAAGTGGAAGGGTTTTATTTTTTTCCCTTATCAAACTGAAATAGTTTAGAAAATTATCCGATACGAAATATATATAAGGGTTGTTGAGGTATGTATGCTTGGTACACATATATGTTTCAACAACTCATATATGTATGAATAGTTAGGTTAGCTCAGATAGGTCGCGAATTGCATGTATCAGGCCAAAGCCGAGGTGTACCGCGCACCCTTGAGCTAGTTGTCAAAATAAAATCGGCTGAGTGCCTTAAGCGCTCGCCTTAGTAGTCCGGTGAAGCTGTTAAGACCTTGCAAGGTCAGTAGGGTATTTTTGACAGGAAATAAATTTATAATTTCGCGTCTTGATATGCTAGTAATGCATGCTGACACTAGCGACGCATATTATAGGGGCATGTATACATTTAATATTGATATTTTGAAGCCCAACATACGGTTTGATTGGTTAATAGACTTTATAAAAATGTATATAATTATCGCTCCGATATGAGAACCACAGTAATGTTAATAATTTCGATAAACATCATCTTCTTACCCTTATCCCACCTAAATAGGGTCGGCACAACATGTTTTCCCTTTCCACTCTCGCCTATCAGATGTTTTTTTTTTTTATGTCATAGGTGGCAAACGAACAGGTGGGTCACCTGCTGTTAAGTGATCACCACCGTCCATGGACACTAACAACACCAGAGGAGTCGCAAGTGCGTTGCCATCTTTTGGAGGGAAGGGTTAGGGGAGGGAAAGGGAGAGGAGAGAGGAGAGGGGAGGGGAGGTGGGTCTCCGGCGCTCTCACTGACCGAACGAAACGCAACAATGCAAGCACTGTTACTTCACGTCGGTTTTCTATGAGAGGGTGGTACTACCCCGGACGAGCCGACCCATTCATGCTGAAACCAATAATAGTTTCAGCGTGGCTCTACCACCATTCAATGTCATCTCAGTATTCACACCTTTTACACACATCATTTTTTATACAATCCATCCACACCTCTTTCGGCGTTCCTCTACTCCTATATCCATCCACCTTCATACTCAAAGCTTTTCTAGTTACATGGTCTTCATCTCTCCTCATGACATGCCCGTACCGTGCTAACCTATTAGTCCCTTCGATCAACAATAACTAGATAAAGGGTCACGTACAAAATCGATGCTAAACGCTGTACGCGTAAATATATACTTATGTGTAGCTATTTGTTTACTAAGAAAGGGAGAAAAAAAGTTTTAAAACAGTTTTAAGTTCAACCTAATTACAACCATAACACCTAGTAATAAAGTCACAAATGTTCAAAATATTATCTAATACTTACGATAAAACGAGCAAAGCAATAAATTACTCCCTCACAAATGAAAAGACAATATAAACAACATTTAGTGTGAATTCAATCGTAACACGTAATGAATAAAGTACGTTTTCCCGTTATTTAAAATCGGTAATTTTGTTCAATATTTGATATTATTTGTTAGTTTAAAGCTTAAAATACAACTTATTCAACATGTATTTAGCGAAAGTATGATACTCCGGCCGTTAAATTGCTTTGTGGGTATTACTTTTGCATCCTTTGAATACACTGCGGCATGTGAAACGTGCTTACATTGGCTGTGATTCAAACAAACTAAACAAAATAAGGGCTCACATTTCAAGTGAGCTGTTATTTACCGAGACGTATTTCTCGCGCCAACCCTTTATCTAGTTTATGTTGATCGAAGATTATTCCTCAACTTCTTTGTCACTGGTGCTATTTTCAAACTTCCTCTGATATATGTATTCATAGAAGTGAGACATAAAATTATAAAATATTCATATAAACGCAATACGTGAACAGTATGCTGGTTATGATGTCTTTCAAATGCTTCACAATAGACAGACACACTCGTACACGTACTAACGTATGTACAAACGGGTCGATACCTTTTGAAAATGAGCTAAATCCAATTTTGATTATTCATATAACATGTTTTTTTTAAAGATTTCCAATTTTTAAGTTATATTTCTTTTGGCGCGTTACGGATAAATCATCAGAGTAAATTTTTACGATGCGCGCGCACATCGTCACGAAAAACCGACAACCTGAAGTTATTACTATGCGCGCGCACACAGTCACGAAAAACCGACAACCTGAAGTTATTACTATGCGCGCGCACACAGTCACGAAAAACCGACAACCTGAAGTTATTACGATGCGCGCGCACACCGTCACGAAAAACCGACACCCTGAAGTTAGCTATAGTCAACTTTTTCTATTGTTAGCGTCGTTTTTTCGACAAACGTAGAATAAGGCGATGGATAAAATTTTTGAAAAGATTTTTATCTTGTTACTCTAAAGAAGTATACATTCTAACGCTAACTGTACATAAGTACACACACACTTTTTTCATGACCTTCACTAGCTTCTACCCCCTACTTCGTCCGCGTGTTATAGTTATTTTGAGCTAACGCTAACACAGAACAGAAGCTCTCAAATGGAAAGATAAAACGGTTTTGGAATATCCTTCATAGGTGCTCCGCTTCTGGCGTCTTAGCGTGAAGATATATAGCCTTCCTCGATAAATGAACTGTCTAACACTGTGATAATTTAAATCGAACCAGTAGTTCCTGAGATTAGCGCGTTCAAGCAAACAAACTCTTCGGCTTTATAACATTAGTATAGAAGTATAAATGTAGAAAATTTGAAGAACAATAACGTATGACGCTTACATCAGAGTAAGTATTATTTAGTGCAATATACAATGAACAGAACGCGAATATAAGAAACACTCAAAAGCAAAATCAAAAATACTTTATTCAATTTAGGCCTTAAGAAGGCACTTATGAATGTCAAAACTACCACCGGTTCGGAAAACAACCCAGCCATCGAGAAGAACCGGCAAGAAATTCGATCTGGTTTATCTTTTTAACATATATATATATATGTATATATATATATATGTGTATATATATATATATATATGTATATATATATGTACTAGTGGGCCCAGCAGACGTTGTCCCGCCCAAATTATATGTCTGGCAATAATAAATTCACGTTTTAGTAGCGTTTAAAAGTTAGTGAAAAACAAAACATTCTAAAATTATATAAAGTTCAATATTTTTGCCTGTAAAGGTTTACCGGCAGCCAATTCGCTGTCGAAACCGTTGCCTAGCTCTTAGACAAATAGTCACAGGCAAGTGACAGATGACACATGTTGCTCATATCTTTTTAATATTTATGTTTTTCTTTAATACAATGTAGTGTGAAAAAGTTTTAATACAAGTTGAAAATAGTTATTATGTCATTCAGTGTTTAATTTATCATTATTTATTTTATGAATATATTTTAACGTTTAAATTACAATTTAACTCTATCAACTTGATATTTTATAATGTAAACTATACTGAGCGTATAGTAAACGCCTACAAAAAAGGGAAAGGAAGTACGTTCCAACTGGAGGTCCATGGACCTCTTAAGCTTTTTTTACATTACTGCCAATATGCGTAGGTTAGTTTTTATTTTAATTGAACCCGGTAGATGATGTTACGAACGGGTTGTAGGCTTATTGGGATAGAAGTTACTGGGACAACGTACTGGGACGACATTTATCGGCAATATATGTAGGTTGTTTGTTATCTTAATTGGACCTGGTAGGTGATGCTGCGAACGGGTTCAAAGCATATTTTAAAATATTTCTCACGTACCAACTGGGTATATGTTTGAGTGAGTCCCTGGATAGTTGGGATTCACAATTTGAAACAGTAGGTATCGCTGCAATCGGGTTTTGAGATTTATTTCGATTTTTCGCGTTTAAAAGAACAATCGAAACCAGTAATAACCGATTACTGCTGCGAATTTATTGTTATTACTGGTTTCGATTGTACTTCTGTCCCAATAAGCCTACAACCCGTTCCGATTATAAATATCGCCATAATTTCCCATAATTCACGTGACCGAAATGATCAGCTGCTATTGGTTAATATCATTATGAAAGATTTTGAAGCACATAAGCGCTACATTAGAGTATTTTGATACTAAACTTGGTTTATTTTTGCATTTTTAGTTGAGTTGTAACAACAATGAAATATTTTAATTTTTAGTTCGCGTAGGAAAGAAGAATTAATAGCATTTTTTTCACATTAAACTCAATATCGCACAAAAGTTATCTTAGTGGTTTTTGAAATTACACCAGTCAAATATAATAGGTGTTATAAATAGGCTTCTAAACTTATAGGAAAAATCAAAACATATCGTTATTCTTACAAAGTTATCAACTGAACAGTTGCCTAGTATATATATATGTATGTATTTGTAAATTTAATCTAAATATCTGAAGTGAATTGCAAAGAATATTGGTTTCTTGGAAAGGATTGTGGTTCTCTTGGTTATACGTAGCTATATTCATCATCATCAACCTGTAAGAGACACATTGCAAGGCCATAGGCCTCTTCCCAAAGGAAGGGTATTGGCATAATTACCACGCCAGCCCACGACATATTGGCAATTTCAAACGTTAAGAAAGCAACGATAACAGTTCTACATTTACTAAAAGACTTTTATTATGATTCAATTCGAATCACTAGTATTTGTAATTATTTAACATAACAGCGTTGTGATGGAACGAGCTTTACAATTGAAATAAAATTATGGACATAAAAACACTGCACCGGTTTGCGCAATTCTCTAGTAACATAATATTAACTACAGAATTATTAATGTCCTAATGGCGCATACTTTGTTTCAAAACACGGCAATTAAAGTACCTGCTTAACCGTAAAGGCGTCTAGTCGTCTTTTGATGGAATGGGGATGGTGGAATTATATTGTGTAATTCCTGTGCACACTCTTCAAAGTGTAGCCTACAAAACGCTTGAGACGCAAACGACTTTTCGTCGATACTCTAAATGGAGCATTCATATTTCCCACAGCACTTCATCACTGAAGAGCACTACAAATTTAATGATGGTAGAGCTACGCTGAAACTATTACTGGTTTCAGCATGAATGGGTCGGCTCGCCCGGGGTAGTACCTCTCTTAGAAAACCGATGTGAAGTAACAGTGCTTGCATTGTTGCATATCGTTCGGTCAGTGAGAGTGCCGGAGGCCCACCTCCCCTCCGCTCTTCTCTTCTCCCTCTCCCACCCCTAATCCCTTCCCCCAAAGGGTGGCAACGCACTTGCGACTCCTCTGGTGTTGTTAGTGTCCATGGACGGTGGTGATCACTTAACAGCAGGTGACCCACCTGTTCGTTTGCCTCTTATGACATAAAAACATAAAAGTCAAGAGCGGCCAGCTGATATTTGGCTGATCCACCCCATAAGTGACAACAGTATTCCACACATGAACGTACTTGAGCTTGGTACAGGCTAAGAAGCTGTTCCAGTGTGAAATATCGCTTAAGCTTAAAGAGGACTCCAAGTTTCCTCGTAGCTGTTCTTTCTTTTTGTTCAATTGAACCTCCGAATTTCAGATCTGATGTTATCTGGATCCCAAGAAGCTCGAGGTTGCCCGTAACTTGTAGGGTAACCCCTTGAAAAGTAGGAGTCAAGTTGAACGGACTCCGTTTTGTAGAGAAAAGACACGACTGCGCCTTTCAGGGTTAAACTTAACCAGGTTTGAATCACCCTAATCGGCAACGAACATAAGGTTCTTGTTTAAACGTTCGATCATGGCCTCTCTTTCATTAAGGATTTCCGGTAAGCTGGCCCGAGGACTGGATATATGATTCTCAAAAACAGTGCTGTCATCCGCGTACCCAAAGATACC